>JANHGB010010579.1:0-19115 GCA_026283785.1 Coracopsis vasa
GCCACTGCCCCCACCCAGCCCAGGCCGGCCCGGTCCGGCCCTGCCCGCCGCGGGGGGCCGGGCGGTGGGTGCAGGTGCGCCATGCCGGCGCAGCGCCACAGCCCGCGGGGATGCGGTTCGCATTCCAGTTGAGTCTCTCTCACAGTTCACCACTACCACAAGCGGGAGGCATCGCCCCCTGCCCTCTGACCGCCGGTCCCGACAGCGGGACCGTGCCTTCGGTTTGCTAATCCCAGCTCTTTGTGGTTCAGAAGGGGTCTGCGCCGGGTTTGTGCCAGGCTGCTGGCGGAGGGTACAACGAGCGGCGGAGCCGGCTGCGAGGAGGGAACCTCACAGGAACACGGGACTGGATCATCCTCACCCAGCCCCGTGGCCGGCAGGACAGAGCAGGGCGAAGCTCTTATGAAGATATATATAAGCCCGCCTTACGCTTGCAGCGAGGCTGTGGGTTCCCGTGCGGCAGCCCTGCCGCTCAGCCCCCCGCCCCGGAGCGCCTTCCCCATCGCCACCCCACATCTGTGTGTGGTTATTGCAGGGCTCGGTCCGTTAGCGGGCTGTGGACGCGGCCAGCTGTGCCGGCTCGTTACAGAGGGTGACCAGAGGGGAGAAGCAGGAGGCAGGGTAACACGGGAGCTGCTCAAGCACGGAGAGCCGTGGCCCCAGCTGCGTCAGACAGGGCGTTCTCCAGTGGAGAGCTGTCCTTGTCTTAGCGCTTGTCCTGAAGTCAGGTTAACCTGATGTTTATACATGCCTTAGCTACCGAACATTGCTCTTGTGCTGTCTCCTGCGTGCTTTAAATAAAAGCCATCTGAGCAGCTAAAATACCAGTTCTGTTAAATACTAACTGGGGAAGGCTCTGTCCTACTTATTTACAGGCAGCAATACTGAAAGCAGGTGCTATTCCATGCGTATGCATCAGGAGCTATGATTATGTTTGTGTGCAAATCAATATATATTTTCCTGAACTAGTAATGATTTAAGAAGTTCTTCACTATGAGGGAGGTGAAGCACTGGAGAAGCCCAGAGAAGCTTGTGGCTGACCCATACTTGGCAGTGTTCAAGGCCAAGTTGAAGGGGGCTTTGAGCAACCTGGTCTAGTGGAAGGTGTCCCTGCCCATGGCAGGGAGTTGGAATTGGATGAGCTTTAATGTCCCCTCCAACCCAAAGCATTCTATGATTCTGTGTGTTGATGAGAATATCCTGAATTAAAATGTAAGTGTCAAGGACAGGGAGAGGTAAGAAAAAAATCTCTCCAAAACTTCTCGACATTTTCAGACATGTTGTCATTGCTCCTGCAAGACACAAATCGAGAAAACAATATCCTAGACAATAAAGCATCTGTATCTCGCAGATCTGTTCACCTCTCCTTACCGGCTGGTACGGAGACATTTGTTTGTTTTTGCAGTGGATCAAAAGAAGCTCTCATGGTGAGGTACAATCATTATTTATTCTGCAGCTTCCTCCTTTCTTGTGGTCTTCCTCTGGTTTTCTTTCTGCTAATAAAAGTGGCTACAAACAATCCTTTTTGAAGACCACAGTGACATAGATGGAAAGTGAGGTTAAAAAGCAGGGAACAGGGAGGCGAGAGGGCATGACGTCAAGAACATGAGCAGGGTGAAAGACAATAGACACAAGGCAGAAAGGAGGACTGTCAAGTACGTGACTCGGTAGAACTCACAGCCCAAAAAGACAAGGACCTGCCCCCACAGCTGGCATCAATTCTCTTTTGCCCAAGCACCTATATATATGATTTGTCCTACTGTCCACACACATCCTCACCAAGCACCGGTTATTTGGTCTTGTGCTTGGTTGTATAGCAAGATGTGACTTAGGGGCAGAAAGTGGTTTAGATTAGGCTTGAATCTATACATTTTGTAAGGAATACAGGCAAAATAACCAAAGGCTGAAGGTCCTCCTGTGCCCTTCCTAGTATTTCTCCTTAAAGTGGTCAAGCAATCTCACAGCTGTCTGGGAAGGGGTCTTAGGTCACATTGCAGAGGAGCACACACGGAGGGGGGTGAAGTTGTACAATAAGGCTTGGGGTTTTCAGGGGCTTTGCTGCCTCAAAAAGGGGAATGAACTCCCTTACTTCTTCCTTCTTGTACTCCTGGCCTGGATCTTCTGCCTGTCTTTAGTAGTGGGTTTGTCTTCTCTTCTGCTGAGCCAATTCAACACATTAGAACAGCAGAAAACTAATCCAGTGAGAAAGTTGGAAGGGGCCTTGGGTGACATGGTCTAGTGTGAGGCATCCCTGCCTCAGGGGGGTTGGAACTAGATGATCTCAAAGTCCTTTCCAACCCAAACCATTCTATGATCCCATGATTCTATGATTCTGTTAGGCTGCATTGAATGGGCTCAGCTCAGGTAGATGAGCTCCAGAGTTGATAAAAAGAGAGAGCAGATGGGGATGTGGGCAGGGGAAGAGAACAACTGCTTCCCTCTAGTAATACAGGAGTTTATCTCTGGCCTTCTCTTTAAATTATTAGTTTGCTCTCAAACTTACCATTTGCAGAGTCATTTCTAGGCATGCTGATTCCATAAATTTCTCTTCTTCAGAGCCACATGTTTGGGATTCTTCTTTCCTTAGGAAAACCTGGGCTTAGAAATCCTTGGTGATGTTTACTGCTCCATAGACGAGTCTGTTAACATTTCTACCAGTAAATGGTCATGTTTTCTCCTGAGCAGCCTGTGATTCCATTAAATGCAGCCAACATTCAGCTGGTGAATATTAACCTTACGTATAAGCCATTAGCTTATACATGAGGAAATGAAGATTGACTTTCGTGCCTATCGGTTCTATGTTACAGACCATATAGCCATGTACCTCCATAAACATTCATGAAGGGCCCAAAAATGCTCCTGCTAAACCGGATGTGTTTTTGCCACTGATGCCAACAGGAGCAGCCCACATCTGGCAAAACAAAGAAGTGACTTTCAAGCACTTGCAGACTGGCACGCAAGGCTGCTCATATTTATTGGTAGAAACATCCACCCCAACTTGTAATGTAAACCTCAGCTGCTGAATCCCTCCCATCTCCCAGGCAGCCGTCCAAGGTGTATTTAAAGTGAGTTTCTTCTTGACCATTCGACTCCGTGTCTCCAGATCCTCCTCAGCCAGTGATGCAATGTTTACAGTGGTTTCCTACTGCATTTTTAACCTCACTGACTCGTGAGCCACATAGCTATTTAAATCAACAAATCCTGCCTGTAGATATGCTTCAGGGAAAGACTTCCAGAACCTTAGCAGGTACTCTGATACAGCCAAGTTACACAGCTCACAAGGTACTAAGTTTTCTAAGTGAAACACAGTAATTTGGGACACAAAACTCTGCTGCTACACCAAAGAGAAGCCTAGGACTGGTTCACACATGCATTGGTGCTGCAGGTTGACTAATCCAGTGGTTTTCAAACCATAACCCAGAGATGCCTACAGATCCATGAACAACTTCTGAGGCATTCACGTAAGGCAGGAAAGATCAAGACAAATTTACTGGAAGTAGGTTAAAATCCAGAGGACCTATGTGGCCCCATATGCACATATGCAGAAACTGGAGCTGCCGAGAGGGGGATTTGCAATTCAGAAATGGCTGAAAAGTTGTGGTCTAATCAATCGTTCTTTTCACCGCTTTGAAGATCAAGAGTACCCCAAAATATCAATCCTGTTCCCACAGTAAAAAGCAGATGTTTTCTGAAATCCAAGCCCATCTTCTCACTGCTATTGGCGCTAGATAAAAGCCGGAGTGACAGATCCCTGCCCATGGACACAGCCTGGAGTTCTGAACCTAATGATTCCATGTATTTTCCAGTATTTTTCAAGCTGTTAAAATAATAATTCTGTACAAAAGTAACAGTACCAAGTGGTTAAGTAGATATTTCACATAAAACCTGGGAATTCTTCACTATGAGGGTGTTGAGGCACTGGCACAGGTTGCCCAGAGAAGCTGTGGCTGCCCCATCCCTGGCAGTGTTCAGGCCAGGCTGGATGGGGCTTTGAGCAGCCTCGTCTGTTGTGAGGTGTCCCTGCCCATGGCAGGGAGTTGAAATTGGATAAGCTTTAAGATCCCTTCCAACCCAAAGAGAAGCCCATCACTGCTGAACTTGTAGCTGAAGGAGACCAAGGGAACTCCAGATTTAGACAGCTGTGAAGGAAGAAAATGAAAACTGCCAGTGGATGAAAAAGCACAGGTGCCAGTGAGACTGACACACAGGGAAACTCAACTCCTTGGGCCACAGAGCAGGAATAGACCAAACATCATCCGTATAACTTGTCTCCCTCTTCAGTGCATCACAGCCCTGCCCTCAGGATGCTCTTTTGAAGCGTGATATGGTGGTTAATACTCTAGTCTATTTTATCCTTCACACTGCAAGTGGAATTGCCTACGTGAGTGAATTGCTAAACTTGTTCTGTAATGAGGACAGCTGCCTAATTAAAACTTGGCTGAGATGAGCCATGCATTTTATATAGGCTACCTAGCTACTATCAGAAGCATGAGAACCTACATTTGCTTCCAGCCAGTCTAAATACAGGCTTGTATTGACCTGTAGCTCAATCCATGACACCAGTGGGAAGAGTGAGCGACTTACAGCAGTATAATTAATCGTGAAAAACTGCCACAGAGAACTCTTTTTCCAGAGATATTTCACAGGACTTTCCTTCCTCTTCTCCCAAGCTTTTTTGTAGAACCTAAACCTGAACTTGGATTTAATACCGACTGATGCAATTCCTTTTGATTTTCTCTCTCCCTCCAATTGATGCACATTGGGTGCAAAGTCATGGACTAGCTCACTGCCACCCATGACCATGGCCTTGGAGCAAAGCATACATCTTCCTGCTGAATTCTGCCAAAACCTAAGCTCACTTTCTCCAACCCATCATACTTCCAGCTTTTCAGCTTGTCAAATTAACCTCCCGAAGGCAAACACAATATAGCCTGTGCAGTTTTTGATTCCTCTGTCTTTCTGTAACACGAGGCAGAACCTCCTGGAGTTTTGAATGGATATATTTACATAGGGTATTGACTCTGAAACGTTTATGGCAGTTCAGATGCAATCACTATTGCCACAGGTGGATTAAAGGTCATTGAATTGAATAGGTATAATTGTAACCTATATTAACATCTATGCAATGAACAGTTTAGTTTGAGTGAGATTGCTTCAGATGTAGGAGAAACCAATCAAAACACTGCTTGAAAGCTATACTAGTGTTTCTGGATCTTAATGTGTTAAGGAGATGGATGTTGTCTGGTAGTTTTTCCCTTGCAGCACAAAAGAGGAACCAAAGAACAAGAAGAGAGAAGCGGTCAAAAAGCCAAGAAGACATCAAGACAAATGTAAGCAAAGGGTCCATGGCAGCAAGTCAGGAAGGGCAGAGAGCCTGGCAGCTGGAGTGCTGTGTGGCAACTGAAAGTGAGGAAATTGACTCCTTTTGACTTTGCTTTCAGGAAAACAAGGCTGTGCATATATCCTCTGCATGGGCAGATGACACACGAGAGTCTGCACAGGACTGACTGAAGGAGTTTGTTCTTCCAGGAAGTTCTCCTCCAGCAGAAGTCATCCAAAAGAATCCAGGACCAGTAAACATGAGTTTAAAAGGGCAATGTGAGGAAAAAGAGACAGGAAAGATCACACATATGAATGCAATGTCACAACTTTATTTTCTGTGTTCAGATGTGGGCTCTAGCTCAGAGAAAACCGCTGTTTCTACCTCCACCTGATGCTACAGGGTTGGTGTACATGAATGTGCTAGATCATGAACTGGAGAAGCTGAGTTCTTTACTTTTCTGCAGTTTTGCTTCAAACCCTTTCATGACTACTCCTCCATCAAGAAACTTGCGCCATTTCAAATGCAAATACAAAACAGTTGTTGTTTCACATCTGCTTTTGCTATGAATTGTTGATAAACTGAGGAGTTAAGATAGGTGGATACCGTGCTGCTTCAAAAAGATGGTGATTTTGTCAGGAGAAGGAATGATGACTCAACAGTGCATGATTACATACAAGGAACAAATGGGAATTTCAGGCTTAAGAGGCTTGTATTTCATAAAAAATATCTGCCACACAAACCACATTGGAAACTGAATTTAACTCTTATGAAGTGAAACGTATCAGGGAGCTCTTACATATTAAAATAATAAGATATTTCTCCTAATTAATCTCCTCCATAAGTAAAAGGCAGTGGAATTTTCAGGCAGATGTATTTTATATCAATGCTATTTGCTCTGACTAAAAATAATGCATTTTGTACTGGTTCTATTATGATACTTTGCAGAGTCACATACACGTAGCCTGTTTGGCTCTGTCATCTTGTACTCCATATCCAACATTGTTGGAGGACTGCGGGTTTCCAGAGCCTTAAACCTGGCCAAGAAATACAGCCTTTAAATTGATGTAATTAATAATTATAATAATAGTAAAATACACTTGTGGCCAAAATACCTGGCCAAAAAGATACTAACCACATCCAAGGAAAGAATTATGTTCCTTGCCCAGGAAGAATTCCTGTTAGATTTTCCTGGGACACTGAATATCCTCTGCATTTTGTGGTGGGCTTTTGTTTTCTTTTTGAGAATGTACATGGGTTTTCATTTTGTCTGTTTTACTTGCCCTTGTGTGACTAAACCAATGCTCTGGTTTTTCCATGGTCCAGAAGCATCTTTCTCTTGTGCTGCATTAATCTCAAGGGGATTCAGACCAGTATAGCCACAAAAATAGGGGAAACCAGGAACGGCAGGGGGTGCAGGATGTCGTTCCCATTCACCTTACTGAAGCAAACTACCAAAGCAGGCTGTGAAAATCAAGTCTTGCTCTCCCTGCCGTGCCCTGTTGGCTTTAAGGCAGGAGGAGGCAAAAGGAGACCTCTTGTTTGCTGAAGGCATGTGGTTGCATATGTTAGAACAGAAGTGGAGCTCTTCATTTACTTGTGTTGCAGAAGTGCCAGTCATGGACCGGGACCCCATTGAGTCAGTCACCATACAAATGTGGGACAAAAGCAGTAATCCCTGAGCTTTGGTTAGCCAGTAAATCACCCTCCTTTAAGGAACGCGGATTTGCATATTTATGGTTGGGAAATAACCATGCTTTAGTCCACTGGGGCCTCTCTTGTTATGAGTGCACAGGGAGTTGTGTAGATGGGAAGAAAAGAACCAGTGTTACCGTCCGTGACCATGTACTGCATCCAGCTCTTTCTTCTGACTGAGACAACTGCATTTCAATGTAAGAATTATTATTAAAAGCCCTGGATTTTTTTCCACTTTTTCCCAGCATCCTGGGATAATAATTTTTGTGACAAGCCATAGCAGCATCCTGTTTTCCTCACAAATGAAAATGAACCATGCTCTAATTCTCGCAGCCAGAGGGAGGATCTGTGGCAGCAACTTCTTCCATATACTCATTTTCTATTTCCAACTTCTAGTTCATAAATAACAGGGTTTCAGAATTACCTACTCCATACTGCCCAGCACTGACTCAGGAGCTCTACTTCTACAGCAGAGGATTTGCATACAAAACTAGAATCAGAGCATTTACGCTAGAGGACAGCAGTTAAAACCCCCCCACAAGTGAACATAACATACTACTGAAAAACACAGGCTTTGCCACAGTGGACGCTTAAAAACTAAGCTCTGCGCATCCAGGTTTAACCTGCCATGGTGCTGAAAAATGTATATGTGTTAGCCTGAGCTAAGCACACCAGTACATGTCTTCACCACTTGGATTGTCACTCTAACCCGAATTGTGGTGTTTCCTATGGAACCCAAAGTAATAAATTTATCCATGGCAAATCTAACAACTGCTTCAGTCCACTGGTTTGCATTTCCCTAGAAAGACATCTAGACATGCAGGGAATGTTATTAATAGAAGTAAAAGTTCCCCCAACTTCACATACTCTCTGAGCTCACTTCAAATATAATCAAGTGCATAGATTAGCTAAAATTTGATTAAACATCACCAGTGACAGTTAACAGACTCCCTTTGATGCCTGATGCCTTCTGTAGATCCCTGAGTATCTTTTACAATGCCATTTACAGAGCTGGTCCTCAGGCAGGTATAGTTGGCTTACATTTATAGATAGGCTTTATGACAGTTTATTACCACAAGTCTTGAATTAGGACTGCTCTGTGTGAGGTATGCTGCATGGGGAACAGGAAGACAGCTCCTGCTCTGGTCCTCACTTCCTGGTTTGCTCTAAGTTTGACCATTTATCATATGAAATCAGTCCTGAAAATACCATGTATTTCCTTCTCCCACCTCACTGCATACCTAAGATACCTCTAGGAACCTCTCAAAACCTGAACCTCCCCTTAAGTGTTAACAGCACGTTCCCAAATACTTTGTCTAGACTTGAAATACATTTAAGCAGCAAAGTCTGAGTGGTGAGCAGACCGTGTCTTTAGCCCATGACAAATTAACTGGAGTGAGAGCTAATCTTCAAGGCCAATTCACTCTGCCCCTCTCCAACAGTTTGAGGAGAGTAAGGCAGGAATTGGGTTGACTGATACATACACATATGACATGGGATCTCCCCAAAGGCCAACCTGATCATCTGTGGGGCCAAATGTCCTTTTCCAGTCTCTCTGTTCACAGCTGGTATGACATAAGCCCAAGAAACTACGCTCTCAACTTCAGATTCCCAAATCAATGCCCACAGACAGTAGGGTTATACAATTAGGAGTCTAATTCAGCCATTTAAGCACATACAAAACACTGATGACCCCTGTCCACTGCCTGAAAGGAAAAAGAAGACGGGCATTTTCGTATGCCCTTACTTACAAAACACCTGACAATAAACAAGACTGCAGCCTTTCCTTACTATGAAAATATTCTGGGTGCAAGGCTTCCCTCTAGTGGACAATCCACGAACCAACAGCTTTTCATTAACACCTGCAGCTTAGACATGAAAAAACACAATGCCAAAAGTCCATATAAAAGTGCTGTGGAAACAGTAGAGTGGCAAGTACATTCGCACATAAAAACATGATTATGCTTGAATCTTCTGTGTCATACCTAAAGCTTGATCTCTTCCTAGCTGAGGGATGCCTTGTTTGAGAAGTCTGGAGATGCTAGAGCTGAGATGTGAGAAGCTGCCCCATCCACTGTAACTGCTAATTCTGGACTAAACCTTTGTTATCTATATGAATATCAGGGACAGCGTTTTCCACTGGGGCCTAGGCTTCGGGAATAGGCTTATTCCTATGACAAGAAGCTTGTCAGCCTTGGGGTACACCTGCCTGCTTGTTTATGGGAACAAGAGAAGGGAAGGGAGGCGGTACTCATTCAAGATGGCAGTAGTACTGCAGGACCCTGCACGAGACTGGATGCTTGGTCAATGAGTTCTTGTGAGGTTTATGTCATTAACACAATTATTTGATTTGTGCAAGGATATGTAGGAAGGATCTATAAAAGAAAGCCACAATAAAACAGCTCAAAAGGTTTTCAAAGATCCATGAAAAAAGACAGGTAAGTGAACTTATTTACTGTAATTTATAGCAATCAAAATTAAATTATAGGATCGCAGAATGGTTTGGGTTGAAAGGGACCTTAAAGGGATATTCCAGTTCCAACTCCCTTGCCATGGGCAGGGACACCTCACACTACACCAGGCTGCCCAAAGCCCCATCCAGCCTGGCTCCTCTGGCTAGACCAGTTACAGGAGATCTGTAGCATGAACTGGCCACTTCTTCCACCTCTCTAGGTCAATGGAACAGTGGTGCTGAAAACAAGTAATATCCCAGTCTTAGCCTAGGATATTTTGGGCTAGCCTCAAATGAGAGAGGATAGCCAGTCTCAGATTTGACACTTGAGATCAGGTGTAGGGTGCAACTGTGCTGGGGCAAAGCAAGATGTGAGGCTCTTCAACCTCAAGAGTCACACACACAAGCTGACTCTATCTGGATTGTCTACAAATTCCTCATGCAGCCAAGCAGTTATTCTGATGCCAGCGGACTGATACGAAAAGAGAAGCTACCACCTGAGATGTCACATCTGCTAGAGGAGGAAAGAAGTTAATGGATAGGAAAGTGGAATAAGAATGACCGTAACTGACTGTCAAAGTGCATTACATTGATATGAGAAATTGCAGAGGGGAAAAAAAAAGGCAAGAAAGTGATGAAGGAAACAAGAATGAAACAGCAGTATGAAAGAAAGAGTAGAGCCAGACCAGCTGATGCATTTTAAAGCTCAAACACTGAAATGTGATTCTGTGACGTGAACACTTAGCATTTATGTATTATAGCACATTTCTCTGGGATGATGTAACAGGCCTGTTAAGTTTGATGCCTTTTCTACTTCAAGTTACTGAAAAAACAGTGAATCTTTTCAGACTAGTTTTAAAAAAACCTCAACAAAACAAAAAACCCCACAGACCTTTCCCTGATGCCTGTAATTCTCCATTATTTTTGTACCCTTCCCATACTACCCTAGTCTCTCTTTGCAACAGTCTATAGGCTTGCCAAGCATCTATCATGCCAAGCAGTTCACACCTGCAATGACAGTCCTGAAGAAAACTCAGCTGTTGCCTCATGCAGTTCCAAGAGAAAACCAAATCACACACTGGGTGACAGAAGACTCAAGTTTTTGTATTTTCAGATTTCTCAAAAGAGTTGCCACAATTCTTAGTGACAGACTATTCATCTACTTCCTCAAGGAATAAACTGCTGAAAAGATACCCCAGGTATTTTTGCTCAAGCCTGATGTAAAATGTCAGGCTAAACAGACCCCAGAGGGCTGTTTCAGTCTCACCTCTCTCAGGCTGCAATCTTCTTTTGAAGACCTGAACTAAATCTCTAGCACTGTGCCATCACTATAAACGACAGAAGACCACAGTCCCACTTCATGCGTTCACTTTACATGGGCTGATAAAAATGCTTCCCAGGCACTGCCGAGCCAAAGTGATCCCATTACGGAAAATTCCCTCTACCTGCCTGAGACACCTTTGAGGAAGTCATTCCACAGCAAATGGCACATGGTGAATACACAAGACAAAACCATCTTGTCCTATTTCTCAAGGCAGCATGTTACTATATACAGAGGTACAGCTTTCGATGTGCTAAATGATTTTTTTTTACCTTAACTACTTACAGTTCACGTTATACCAGCAAATGTTGCAACTGAATGGAATAAAACTGATGAAAGCGATGGGCTGAAGTGCATAAATATGCAAAGATTCCAAACCAAAGGCAAGTGTGTACAAAATAATTTATTACAGCATAACATATGTTGGCAATATTTTACAGTGAATTTTCCATTCAACAATTTTTAATCTAAACAGATGACACACAAAGGAGAATTTTAATTAGAACAGTTTATTTGTCTTAATAAAATCCCCTCTTCATCAACTTATATTTGCCTTTGAGGGGGTAGTTAATATTACTGAAACTATTTACATTGCAGTGAAATAAAAAGAAACCAAGATTGAATGATTCCATTACAGTTTCCAGAAAACCGATTTTCTGTACAAGCCACAGTATAGTTATGTTCGATAGCAGTTTTTATAGAATGTAAAGCTGTGGTACGTAGCCGTTTTGTCCAGCAATACTATGCCTTAAATAGGTATATTAAGAGTCAGACTTCCATTTTGATGTGTTGTATATTTAATAGTTAATGCACCAGAATACAAAGTAAGAAAAAGGTTCGTTATGATTTGTAGTCAGCCTCTTTGTGCTCCCTTAAATGTTTTTTAAATGTAAAACATACTGCTCATGTACTATTTGCTTCACAGCACCTAAACCAATAGTATATAGGCATGAAAAGTACTGGAGTATTGGCCGTAAGTGGACAACTAAGACTTTTAATGGAGGTAATACAGTAAACTTACCAGTGAATTTTTATGACGTAAGGAAGAACTGTATTCCCCATTACTGTACCTTCGGTGTTTGCCCAAAATTGGAGCAGCTTTTTCAACTTAAGTGTCAATAGGTGAACAGATGGGAGAAACCAGAAGGAAGAGGAGGAAGGGGAAGGTGGAACAAAGGACAAACAACAGTATCAAATTATGTTTTCTCAGGGAATTGCTTAAGGATACTCAAAAATATTAAACTGACCAGAAACTTAAGAAAACAATAGCTATGGAACGCAAGGTAGACAGAATAGTTTTCAAAAAGTCTTAGTTTGGAGTTTTTGTTGCTCGAGTTGGTTTTTTGGGTTTTTTACACAATCTTCATATCCATCAACACTGGCTCCATATAAGACACACACCTGACAAAAACATGCAAACCCTCAATGCTTTCATTGTCACTGGGCTTCCAAACAAACCAAAATGATCAAAGATTAAAAGGAAAAAAAAAAAAAAGGGGTGGGGGGGAAAACCATAACAGAAAAAACCCTTAAAGAACAGTAAAAGACAAAGAGGGCAATTCAAGCAGCACTTCAGTCTTAATCTGCTAAAAATGCTCAAATGATAATTTATTAACAAGATATGATCACATTTGTCTGTATATGTAACAACACTTACGTGAAAGCAGTCTTTAACATCCATATTTTTGTGAGGGAAGGCTGATGGATTATTAAAAGACTTAAAACTGTACAAGTATAAACATGAAAAATGCTGATTAAGGATAATGTTTACATAAATATTGGCAGTTTTTGTTGGGAGAAAAAAATAACTAATAGCATAATCCATTTCATTTAACTATCCAAATATTTTGTTTTATACCTGTTAAAGTTTTAAAATACAACCTGGAAAAGTAACCCTGATCTGTATCCAGCCAGCACGTAATGAGAGTCAGAGTTCTGTATACATGTGTGCATGTAGTTATTCGCACACACACACCGGCTTGCACACACTACTTCAAATTTCATTAGAAAGCAAGTCATGGTTAATGGCTGTATGATTCACAGATGCAATGCTGCTATCATCCTCATTTGTGGCAGGCATAAAGGCAGACGTATAAGGAAACAGTTTATGACATGCTGCTTGATATTCTTCACATTGAGTGTGGCAGCTTCCAAAACTGCCATCAAGCAGTGCCTCAAAAACCTTTGTTAATGTCTGAAGAAACAAAAGTAATAGTTAATAAACGTGATTTACAATTGTCTTATTACTAAAAAGATGTACTATTAAACAATACTAATCTGAGCAAGCAGGTTCTCTGTTGGTATTCAGGTATTTTATAGTTACACTTGGGGAGAAAAATTGAAATCTCATTCTTTCAAATACTAATAATTTATCATAATATATGATGCATGTACATTATCCTGCAGTTAAGCATACATTATTCAAGAACCTACAGATTTTTTGGCTTTAAATACTGTATCTTTTACCTTCACATTTTTGTCTCTCATGTTTTTATCCAACCTAGTAGCAACAGCAATTGCTTTTTCTTGTCTTGATTTGTCCAGGAAATACATCATCTTTGCACCTGATCACAAGAAAGAACACAACAGTTACCTAACAGCAGTCCTAAAAGAGCACTGAATATGTAGACACACAGAATCCAGTGTGAGTTAGGACTTCTTCCAAGCCTTAATAAACATTCTTTTCCTCCCTTATTTCCTCCTTTAAAACTAACAAAGCTAAAGCTACTTTGAAATTTATTAGAAGTATCAACTAACACAGGAGATCTGCTTCTGCAGAAGTGAAATGCCTCACTTTACTGAAGATCTGTCAGTCAAGAAATACACATGAAGAGTACATTAATGCCAGCCCTTCAAATCAGCAGGCTAAATAAAATCCATCCTACAAATGCAGGAGTGAGTAAAAGACATTTTCTCAGAGATACCTTCAATACTGTTCAAAATAATTCAGAGTAAGTGAACAATGGAGTTACTAAGAAATTGTGGAACATAGTCCAGAAGAAATTCAGAGCAGTGTATGTCCATATGGCAGACAATAAGGCCAAGCTGGACTACTAACCTGGAGCTGAGTAAAACAGCTTAGATACAAGGAAAGTGTAACACAAGTTTGGTTCTTTGCTTGGACTAGACGACACTGGTGAGAAGACAGACGTTGCATTAACCTAACTATATAGCCTCTTAGACCACGAAGAGTTTATCGAAACTGGCGTGGACATCTCTGCAAAATACTGGGTTGCTCTTTTTATCATAGCTGCCTTAATTTACTATGTCGTCTTAATGAACACGTAGGCATTTCATATACTTTTCCCAAATACAAAATCCAGACACACTTCACGACATAATCTACTACAAAGAACAAAAGGCTTAAGAAATCATTTTATTGAAAAAGTGAAAAATCCTCATTCTGAGTATATTGTTTCTTCCCGCTCAACTAATTTCCTCAATTATTAAATATGTTTTCCTAAGTAAAGCTTCCTAGTTCTTACTGCTTTTTGTGTCCAGAAGGTTTCAGAAAATTGTTTGACTGAGTATGTGTGGGTTTGAGTTGCCATTATCTAGGTTAAGTTTGACACATTTTGTTTGAAGTCTGGCAGGCTATGGTATGGAAACTCAAAAGCAATTACAATTCTGCTTGTAATTTTTTTACTAGTAAACATTTTAAGCTAAGAGAACACTCATTTGTACCCTACTAGCAGCTATGTACAGCTCTTCTGCACAAATAGTGTAAGAGTGTCATGTTTCAACATTTTAATTGTTGACCATGAAGCAGAAAAACAGACGTAGTATAACAAGTTTGTCATGTAATTTTTATTGATGCTGTTGCTACTTGACAAACCTGTGAGTAGGAACAGAGACATTCCAGCTGGTAACAGGGAAAAGCACTGCTTCTAACGTATCAGATTTTCTGCTTTGTATTTCCTAATAATTTCAAAACTAGAAGCTGCAACAGGAGGGATGATGTTGCTTCCATATTTGAGTATCTGTGGTGGTTTTATCACACTTTTTTGGAGGTAAGAAACAGGTTCCTTATGTATCTAATAAAAAAAGTGAATGAGTTGGGTTTGGGTTTTTTTTAACATGGTAAAAGCAAGCAAAAACCCACAATGTAAAAACGTTAATTTCTGCCTTACTGGATTTATGTATAAATTATGCACTGCAGATTAAGATTGTGGATTTAAATAATCTCCTTTTCAGGAGCATTAAAAAGTTAAACAAACCTGACAGTTGGTGCTGAATGGAGGTAGCATTGTGTTTGAGAAATTCTTCATTAAAACTTTCCAAGTTTTTGTTAACAAAGATTTTCTGCATTTCTTGAGTTAGGACCTTGCTCACAATTTCTGGGAGGTTACTATGGTCAGATACTAGAAGGAGGAAGAAAGAGGGAGAGAAGCAAAAAAGCCATTTAAACAACTGTAGATGCCAGTGCGAAACCATAAACATCACTACCAAAATTCCCATTTCTAAAATTTGGGCACATAAACACAAATCTCAGTTCAAAACAGGTCAACATAAGCATTAGTGATGCATTTATAGATAAAACATTCATAAAGTTAACATGACAGGGCACAAGTTCACAACGTGTACTCTGCTTCTGTCAGAATCTCTTCCCCATATCTGTCACTTACTTCCTTAAAACTTAAGAATTTCAGTGATCTTTGGAACACCTACCCTGTGAAATTTAGCCATAATGAGTTATTTAGTCTACCTGATTAATGGAGGAAGGAGTGTAATACAATACAAACACAGTACCCTGTGTAACACAGCCTGTGCTTAAGTATTAGCATGAAAAACCATTCATTTTTCATCATCAGCTTGTGTTTCAAGAGCATTTATACACTACAAAACTATGTGATTACGTCCTTGTACAGTATAACCTCCTGTATCTTTATACATGCATACTTCCTACATACATACCAGCTTTAGAGAATTTAATCAAGCACTCATGTAGCCATGGGTTATTACTGTCGATAGCAAAAGCTCTTTTGACAGACTGTAACATTAACAGAAACTTTCCTGTGGAAAGGATTAAAAACAAAAATATACCAAGATTAAGAACACAGAACTTTATATATCAACTACTATTTTACTTTAGTAAATCTAGCACAAACATTAGAAACATCAATGCCTACAGCATTAGAAGGACATTTATTTTTCCCCTCCAAATTGCTTACTAAAATGGAAATGCCTGCTACTCGAACTCTGGCAACACTACATAACGTTACTATCTGTTTGGCTTTCGTTTTTCCCCTAGATAATTTAAGATCACACTGCAAATATCTTTCTACAGCATTTATTAGTACATACTAGAACATAGTCTTAGGTTTTTTAGCTTGTTTTAAGGGTGGCTAAACAAAAATTGTATTTCCCCCTTATTATTATTACATATGATGACAACCCCAGTTTCAGTCAAGTAAATACCTATTCCAGACCATTTTAGGGTACACTCGGGTAACACAGGCAGCAGTGAAGGGTTACAATTCTATAGAGCAAAAATAAAATTATGCAGTACTTTACCTTTTCTAAAGTATATTTCAAATGCTAATAAATGTGTTTCTATCTCATCTCCAATAAGATTCTTAAGTGGTATAAGGAATTTAATGGCTTCTTCTAATGGATTTTCTACCTGTTTTAATAAAAACACAGTGAAATTTAAAGCTTAAAATAGGCATCAAATAAAAACTACCAAAGATAGTTTCTGCTATTCAGAGCATTTAAATACTCAGAGGCCAAAGGTGAACTGTAGAGAGTTTTCTGAATTAAATTGAATCACAACATTTTTATTTGACCAGCAAGATTTAGAAGTGTTTACTCAGGACTTCATGCTGACAAAGACAACATCATCGCTAACTCTGGCATGGCTTATGTAATGCACTAGTTATAATTTAGCATTAGGAAACAACGAAATATAACCACCTTAGACAACAAGCTTAAACTTCTGAAGTTAGTGTGACAGAGACAATTCTTTGTGCTTAGAGATATAATGGCTCATGTCTTCAAATTTGGTAAACTGTAAACATATTTCTGTTAGTTCTTCCTCTATTCAATGTATGAAACCCAGAATTCTTGAGTCAAGAACCATCTTTTTGCTCAGTATCTATTTTAATGAAGGACGGCTTAATGTTAAAAAAGAGAAAAAAAAAAAACCACCAAAATTTAAAGTAACAGTGTTTTAATATAGAACTTTGGTTTATCAGAGGAAAAATGTTACTTTTCTTTAGTGTAAATAGACTACACACCTTTGTGTGCAAAAAAGATTTTATAAAAACCACTGGATTCTTTTAAGAGAAACTGAAAGTAATCCCATATTTTAGGCTTTTTATGATAATCACATGAATTTTAACATGAAAGACCATGCTAACCCTTTCCAGTTTTTCAGGAATCAGCTCTTCCCTGGGCCCACTAGTTTCCTCCTCCTCTTCATCTCGCTTTTTCTTTTGATTCTTTTGTTGTCGCTCTCTTTCTGCATGTTTTCTTTCCTCTTCCAGTTTTGCTTTCTTCTGTGCTCTTCTTTGCTTACTAAGCATTTTTTTCAATTCTTTGGCTGAGAGATTTTCTACAGATCAACAAGGTGACAAACACAAAGAATTTAATTAAAAATCTTTTCTGCAAATGCCATAAGATAGTTAAATGGATGCAAGCAAAAACTGGTATTATTTTGGGGTGAGGAGAGGTAAAATATTCTGGCATGTATTAGCAGAATCATTATATGAATATTTAGGTTGCTTGCTATGTTCAGATTTTGACTGGACTAACATTTAGATAAACCAAGAAGGTCTGACAGTTGCACGAAAAGCAAAACACACAAAACATGGTTTTCTACAGGTTCACATAGAAGTGAGGAGCCTTCGAGGCTTTCCATTCACCCCTCCTCTCCTTCCTTGCTGTCCCACTGACCTAACCAGTTTATCCAGTATCATACTGTAGTTTCCACTCTGCTTACTGTGGTGTCTGAGAACAGGAGTTGCACTAGTAACGTAGCAAGGAACAGAAGAACAGGCTGTTGGGGGGCTAACACATCTTTTCTGTGGCTGTGACACCATTACCTCTCCTGGACTAGCCACCATTCTGAGACAGGGAAGCACGCATTCTTTCTACCCCATTCACACAGTGCTGTTTTCCCCTGTGCGTGAGCCTACTGAATCCAAATGCACTGCAGGCAAATGAACTAACATGATGTGACTTCTTACTCTTCCCCATCTTAGTTTCTGTGACATACTGCATGTAAGTCACATCTCACTGGTTGCCTCAGAAAGTCTGCTTTCCATTCAACACTTATTTTAAATCGTTTCCTAAATGCATTGATTTTGCTAATACACACCCATGTATTCTTTGATCCTGAAGTTACATGAAAAACTATAAAATGTAGTCAGTTAAATACACTAAATCAAAATGAAATTATTACAATTCAGATTGCTTTCCCACAAAATCCACCCATTGCTTCATAATTCATCTGTTAATAACATTTATCTTTTGTTTAAATGAATAAATGGCAGAGCTAAATTTGATTTTTCCTCTCAATATTCTGAAATGCCACTCCTCTCAAGGTACTCCTGCTGGGTTCGTTCACACACTAGTTTTTTAATATGATGAAAGGAGAACAGACAAAGAAAGCTGTAGCATGTTATCTGTGATCTCTCTTCAGTTATCAAATCGTGACAGAAAACAGGAAAAAGTTGTGTATGTTACAACTCATATTTATTCTCTAACACACAAATTATTCAGCTTAATAAGCTTTTACACGTCATACACATATGAACCTCCATTATGGATACCTGAATTCACTTCTTGTTCTTTGCTTTCATTGGTAAGAGGGTTATCATGGAGCTTCAAGTAGATTTCAATTGCTGATCGGGCAGCCTTGAAGTAGAAGGCATGTTTCCTGAGCACATCTTCTAATCTCAGAAGGTCTACATAGGCACGAAGAGTCATCTTTCTCATGCAGTATGTGTGGAAGTCAAATTGATCGTCCGTTATCTCAAAAAAATGCTTCAAATAAAAAAAACAACACAGAACTCTTATGCACTTCCTTCACTTCGTTTGATTTTTAATTAGATGGAGGTGAATACGTCAGTTACAGCTGATATTATTTACAGGCAATATTGAACAGGCATAGCAATATCCTTATAATATTGACAGTCCAAGAGAACCTCTCAGTAGGAAAGAAACCCACCCAGAAAAATCTCATTTTGTTAACAAAAACTATAATGTGATTTTTCAAAGACTTCTGAGAACAATGCTGATAAAACATCCATGTTTTAGTTGTTGCTAAGTAGCACTTACCCTGATCAAGGACTTTTCAGTCTCTCATGCTCTGCCAGTGAGGAGGG
>JANHGB010010580.1:0-19416 GCA_026283785.1 Coracopsis vasa
TTTCAAGAACTCCAACCTCTTTTCCATTGCCCTTCTGATGAAACAGCAATTGGATCTGTTTTTCTTTTGTGTGCCTACTACAGAAACTGATACAATTACTGTAAAGTGGTGACAAGAAAGCAGGAAAGAAAACAGCCCTGGTTTTATCTGTATGTCTGGCCTTTGAGCAGAGGGATTTATTTTCTGCTTCCTTCTTTGGATCTGAAACACAAGGCTTGAGAAAAAAAATGGTCCTGTAGCAGCCCTCACAGACATCGGCATGGTGTGTCAAAAACACCAGGAAGGACTAGGTAGATGAAAGAATAAGGGGAATGGGAGCAGACAGGGTAGATACAGAGCACACATGTGAAAGGGAAGTGGGAGAACAGTACCTTGCTGTATAGTAAGATGAATGAGATTCTCCCCATACAGACCTAAATCACCTTTGTATATTTGGGGCTGTTTGGGATGCTAGTTGCTAGCTATACACACACTGGTGCTGGGCAAAGGAGCATTCAAAGGACAAATTGCATCCATAATACAACATATATGGCATTTGGTCCAGTTTCATGATGTACCTGTGTTGTGTAATTGTCAAGTCCATCATGCATACAAGCGCACTGCCTTTCATGGCTCCATTGCTGCTGGAGCAGTGAAGGAGTATAGGTCAGATGAAACAGGACTGAACAAATATCAGATGGAGAATCAATCCTCCTTTCAAACTTTTGCAACGGGTGTGAAGGAGAAAGTCTGAATGGTGAATATAGCTTTATTTCCGGAACTTCATTAGCTACTCTTGTAACATTCCTTCCATTAAAACTAGATGTATGGTGGACATAGGTCTGCAGAGAAGATCTTAGTTCAGTAAGAACTGAATTGGTTCCTAAATAACTAAGTAGCATCATTATTTAGTAACATGAAAGCTACCATGGAATTGTTTTATAGTGATCCTTTCACAATCTTGTGTATTCTTTCTCTGCCCTAAAACAATTCTAGTTCTATATCAATATCTTCCATATCAATTCTTCACAACAATTTCACACATTCTTCTTTCGGAACATTCAGATAAAAAATTGACTTGACTAGAAATGCTGTATTCCTCTACCATCTTCTGCTATCCCAGGAAAGGCTCCACGTTTGTTCCCTTTCTGGTGCCACTTACTTTTCAAATTCAGCTGTAGGGTAATTAAGTTATTGACTTTCAGGGTTGCCTAAACATACACTGTAAACACAGGGGTTTGCATATGACACCAGTGTCCTTGTATAATCTTTTGTTCTAAGAAGTTTTGTATTCCTGGTTGCTGTAATCTATAATTGAGTGAATATACTTTTCCTGATGAATAGCTGATTGATGCCCGAAGATCCTCTGGGACAAAGGCAGCTACATACATATAAGGTGATATTAGTATTTTTCATCTTATCAGAAAAAGTCCACAGCTGGGGAGATATTAAAACAGTATTTTCAGCTCTCCACATTCCCAGTAGTTTAAATTGAAAACCCAAATACAAAATTGCTGACTAAAAATAGCTTTCTCCCCTCGATTCCTATTATTATGAAGAACATCCTGTATTACTTCTCTCAAGGCCATAATGATCTTTAAAGGCCAATTCTAATGATATTCATATCCAGGCTAGATTTTATTGACTGAAACAGTGGCTGTCTTCTGGAGATTTTCTTTGACAGGCAGATAGGGCTTACTGGGTAAGTATTGTTCGGGGTTTTGTCCAAGATTTTCTTTTACTTAGTTTCACTTCTCCCACCAAAAAAATTCCTTTTGCTACATAATGTATAGATCAGTGAGATGGGATCAGCTACACCTATTTTTCTGCAATTTTCCTGAAGCATTTTGTGCTTCATGCCAAAACCATGCACTTAAGTCAATGGAACTTAATTCAGTGGGATAAGTGTCAGAGGATACTTGAAAGCAATCATTCTCTGTGGATTTTAGGACTTTTTACATATGGTTACTGCAGAAAAAGAAACTATGATGGCCAAATGTAGAGAGTCATGACCTTTAGCAAAGAGAGAAAGAGGGTGATTCTGTGAACTCGTGAGTTCTGGATTTAACTTTGTCACAGGCTTCATGTGTTTTTCAGCAAACCATTTGGATTAATTTCCAGATACGGAAAATAGATGTAATTAATTATATTCTCATTTGTCTATCTATCTTTTATCTTTGGCTGTTGCAGCAATGACCATTCCCTATTTATTGTACATGCAATATTTAGGAAACAGAGCCTTGGCTTGGTTAGCAAGGTCCCATTACATCCAATAATTCTCTTGGCTGGGATTCAGTAACTCAGTGGCCATGATATTAATTATTCATGTACATTCTTCATTCACAGATTGTTCTTCTTACTCACTTCAGCAAAATTAGTTTAATGAAATTTCATCTTGCATGATAGGGAAAGATAAATCTAAGCCAAACTAACATTTCTGTTAATAGGCTGTAATGAAAAGGCATTCTGCATTCTCATCCTGTTTTCCAGTGCAGTTCAACGCATATCATTGATCATTTTACAAAATGACTGTTAGAGGTGTTTTGAAACCAGAAGGATTGCATTCAGATTAGCAGAATCAGTGGGATACTGGAATTTCTCATATGGCTTTTAAACATTTCCAGATCCAGAAATTAGGTTTTTAATATGCTTTTCAATTTACCTATTTAAATAATAGTTTATTTGCTTAGGAACATTGTGAACGTCTTTGTTGTAGTTTAGCATCTTTGTGCTAAAAAGCAGAGAGTTTTGACCATATAAGATTAAGCTGCTTTGATGGTTCTTGTTATACAGTGTAAAGGGTTTTTCCCACAGAGTTTTCTGCTGGATAAAATCCACAGATCAAAGCATCAACTGACATGCTGATAAAGACTTTTTTTGTGTTCTCTTTGCATTCTTTCAAGCCCTGGCAAAAAAATCTTGCTTTCTTTTGAGGTATTGAATTCTTTATCAGTGCATAGAGAGTTACTATATTTGCAAATTTACAGAGTGCTTTCCAAAACGATTCGCTTCATTGCTCTCCTTTCCTTAAGTTTTGGGAAGTGAATGTGACTCCTAAGCTACATGGTTAGTCATCTGTTACTGCCACATGGAGCCAAATCTGCAAACATTTCTATTCCTGCCTCCTGTATCTTTTCAGGTTCTAGTAGGTTATTTTTAAATAGTTATAAAACTTGACATGTGGTGTTGTACAAATGGTGGACTTGGAGATATCTTCTATCACTTCTAGTATGTACTCAAGCTTAGCATTCCGCATCCTTCTCACTGCCTGGAAAGCCATTTATTGTTGGTATACGTTTGGTGTATGCGTAGTTTGCTAAGTTACAGTGTGCATAGTTGGCGTAACACAGAGTGTAGTAGCCTAAGGTGAAATCTTTGAACCAGTAAGAGGATTTTACTCAACTGTGTTTGAAAAAAAGGAATCACTAGTCAAATGCTAATACATCATTTCCTTATTAAACAGTTCCCTGTTACAGCTCCCTTTTCATTATCTTTCATTTTGCACATATTAGCCCCCATACTATTACCTTCAGTAAAGACATTGCCTGTTGCTACTAAAGGTTTTACCCAGGCCTTATCACCCTTTGTATCTCAGTAATCCCTTGCAGTGAGATACATGAAATAGTTAGCTGTTTAACTTATACAAGGCCAAACATAGATTTAAAAGCTATTCTGTAGTTCTTTGGAGCCAACTGTGTGACCATTTTTTATTTCAGTCAAGTCCGGTTCAATTGCATTATTTGTATTCCATTAAATATATTTTTTATAGCAGTAGGTTCAGGGTGCCGAGTGGTGGTCTAGACAATTTTCACAAGTTACTGTCTAGCAGCTGCTTCATAGTAATTTAGCATTTTTGTGGTCTTGATATGCAACAAATGGTAATAAATTTGAGTTGGTTTAGCCCTCAATTAAGGAAGCTTCTGGTAAGAGATTCCTCCCATAGAAATTTTATAATTTGAGAGACAAGTCATAAAATAGTTTGTGTTGGAAGGGATCTTTAAATTTATCTAATCCACACACCCCCTGCAATGAGTAGAGACTTTTTCAGTTAGATGAGGATGAAGAATAGACAAAGGAGGGAAAAAAGAGATTGCAGGGATAATAGTCTTGCTGTATATTGTTCATGATTTTTCAGCTGGCTTTTTGAACCCAAGATAAATGATGTGTAGGAAGTAAATAATAATACAGACAAACTGTGTACAACATTTTCACTTACATTATATCAATTTTGTGATATATGTATTTCATAAAAATAGATTTCTTAAGGTACCTATGTCTTTAAAACTACTATTAACATAAATGCCTCGATGTCATGTAAGCATGCAACAGATTCCTCAATACCTGGTTAAAAGTACTGCTTCTTTGCTACAGTTCTAGGTCAAATGAAGTTAATCAAAGCCTCAAGACCATGAAGGTCTATGTAGTAGTTGTCTACAGCTGAAATTTCTGACTTTGTCTCTTGACAGTCCATGAGAAGAGACAGACATTTCTAGGCCCAATTCATGTCTTCCTAATGTATGTATCTAAAATGAGGTTGATGAGACTTGCCTTCAGAGCTCCTATTTCTGTCCAGTAATTATAAATGGAAGTTAGGATGCCTAGTTTACGTAGAAAACTGTATATTATATGTCTAAAGCTAAGTGAACTGAGTCTTAAACTCAGACAACACTTTTCACATCAATGTGATACTTCCCACCATCTAAAGTAATTAGAATAGCAGCAAATACTGCACAAGCAGTTTGAATATAGAGCCCTACTACTTAATGTGACATTCCTTTCTTTAGAAATGCTGCTGCTAATGAAATGATACAGGGAAGCTTGTCAAAACAATGTCTCAGGAAGTGAAAAATGTGATTTAATAGAATTTTGATTCCTTGACTTGCTGTCTTTTTTTTTTTTTAAATACTGCTTTTTGCATATGGTTTTGAATGCAGGGGAACAGGAATCAATAAGTACTTAATCCCGTCTTGAAAAGTGACCTTGTGACATTTCTAAGGGCAAGTTATTCAAATATTGTTTTTTTGGTTTAACTGTAGAGGACTGTAGCCTCTCACAGGAACTCCAAAGCCAGTTGATTATTGAAATCTTATTTCTACATATTTCATTTTGAGATCCAAGACTTTATATTGGGGTGTTTCTGCACAGCAGACAGGGAGAAGTTTCCCCACTTCTAAAGTTTTTTTTAGGTGCATTACACATAACTAGTTCTGATTAAGATACTACTGCAGTTAGGGTTGTGTGACTGTTCAGGTATTTTTACATTCTGTTATTTTCACACTCTTTTCTGATGCTTTTGGAAATTATTGCTAGTTAGATGTGGACTGTTTGGCAAACTTGGTATTGGTTGCTTTGGATAGTATAGATCATATTCAGACATGAGGGTTTCCAGAATACTGTTTATCCTCAGAGAACAGTGGTTTGTGAGTGGGAAAGTGAGCTCTACCTGTTGAAGGTTTTTGTTCACTCTGAGGCATGCATGCTCAGTAAGTAAAAAATAACTTTCAGGTTTTTATCCATGATACTTCAGTTTGGAAGCTGAAGGTTTTATTCTTATTTTTATAATTTTGGAATACTTCTAATAAAAGTAAATATTAAAACAAGCCCATCAGAGTTCTACAGTTCATTGCTCTCTGTATGTCTTTACTTGTGGATTTTCAATAACAACTGTGCTGCTAGGGTCCCTAAGTCACTCTCTTTCTGTTGTATTATTGGCAGATCTTTTGCCAAGGTTGCAGTCATGCCAGTAATTAGTTGCTTAGATAATTCTGTCCAAATCCTTAGGTTCTTTTTCTAAAATTCATAACTTAATTGACTGTATTATTCTAACATTGAACAATCGTTAGCTTCTACAATATTATGAATTAGCTTTTACTTCTGGCACAAAATTAATATCAGTCCATGCTGCTTTCTCAGATGTTTATTCCTCTGTGACTGCACTGCTTATTGAAATCTAAGGAGCTTTGTGTTATTTTTTCCTTGAAGCTCTGTAACTACCAATAATGCAATAATATGCACCACTAATTTCTTTCTCATCTGGACATGTTCCTCTGCCCCTGATTATTTTCCTCTATGTTTGATATATGCTAGCAGTTATCTCCATTACCTTATGCTGTCTATGGTACCATATATCAGTGTTTAGGCACCTAAATCCTACCTTTTTTTTCCTGATTGTACTCATCAGACAAAAACAACTGATTTTCCCTCTTTTGGAAATGGGATAAAAAATTTACATTGGCCTTCTGTATTATGGTCTCTGCAGCTCCATGGTTTACCCAGATGTTCCAGCATGCTATGGCTCCCTTGAAGCTCATGCACCAGCCTTCCATTCCTTTTCCTTTTCCATCCAGACTATGCCTTATAACACCCTTTCCTTGAGGCAAGTGTTAGAAGAAAAAGCTATGCCGCTCTAGTCTGCTCTTGTGAGATCCCACTTGGAGCACTGTGTGCGGTTCTGGTGTCCTCAACATAAGAAGGACATGGAGCTGTTGGAGTAAGTCCAGAGGAGGCCACAAGGATGATACAGGGGGTGAAGCACCTCCTGTATGAAGACAGGCTGAGAAAGTTGGGGCTGTTCAGCCTGGAGAAGAGAAGCTATGTGAAGACTTCAGAGCAGCCTTTCAGTGTCTGAAAAGGGCCTATGTGGGTGCCAGAGAGGGACTGTAGTGATAAGACAAGGGATAATAGGTTTAAAGAGGGGAAGTTCAGGTTAAATATAAGGAAGAAGTTCTTTACTGTAAGGGTGGTGAGGCACTGGCACAGGTTGCCCAAAGAAGTGATAAATGCTCCATCCCTGGCAGTGTTCAAGGCCAGGCTGAACAGAGCCTTGGGCAACATGGTCTAGTGTGAGGCATCCCTGCCCATGGCGGGGGACTGGAATTAGATGATCTTAAGGTCCTTTCCAACCCAAACCATTCTGTGATTCTATGATTCTAATTGTCTTAGATATGTGTTATATTTCGATATTTTTCCCTGAAACGTATTTTAACACAGAAAGTCTGTGATTAACTTACATCAATTTTATTTCTACTATTTCTTTCGTCTCTTTTTCATCTTGTCACCTCCATGCTGTACTTACTTGCAGTGTAGTGACTCCTACAGGATACACACAGGACCTGTAGCCTCATTAATAGACATTATACAGAGATCCCTGCTCTAAAACTTAAACCAAGAAGCAGTGAAAACAGAATCAGAAGGCATGGACTTTATTCCTTGTTCAAAATTCAGAATTCTTTTTACTTAGCTTATTTATGGCAAACATCACAGGAGATATGCTATGTTAAAAATGTATACTTCAGCAGAGTGTTCAACCTGACCTTCATTTGGCAGTTCTCTTATATATGTTTCACTTCAATAGTAATACTTTTTGTAAGCTTTGAAGTTTCCTGAGGCTTTCTTAAATGAGAAAGCAGACTTTTAAAACAAAGCAGAATTTTTATTTCCTTTGATTTAACAGTCTGTTATCTTTCCTTGCAAGAATATGTTCTAGTGTGATTCAAGATGACTGAACTCGTAATTCTACAGAGGGTTTTGGTTTCCAGAGCTACAGAGTGTTTCTGTAGAAACATTGTGCTTTTATTTCAGCCTTTTGTGACACTAGGTTTTCCGTAAGACCAAATTGCTACTCTATTTCCTGAGAATGAGGCATTCAGCAGGTTTTACTATGTCTTAATTCATGAACGCTGTCACTCTTGGAGAAATTAGTTGATTTTTCATTGCTCTTCTATCATAGAATCACAGATCATTTAGGTTGGAAAGGATCTCTTTAAATCATCAAGTCCAATTCTCCTGCTTAAGCAGAGTGAGTGAGAGCAGATGGAGTTTAATATTTTTTAATTTGTGCCCATTATCTCATCTTCTCAGCCTCTGTAAGGCACTACTCTAAGGAGTCCGGCTTCATTCCCTCCAACCACTCATTTATAAACATTGATGAGATCACCCTGAGCCATCACGTACTTCTGCAGGCTGAACAGTCCCATCTTTCTCAGCCTTTCCTCGTATGAAAAAGGTTCCAGTCCCTTAACTGTCTTTGTGGCCCTGCTCTGAACTCAATCCGGTAAGTTCGTATCTGTCTCGTACTGGGGAGTACTGGACTCAGTACTCCAGATGTGGTCTCACCAGTCTTGAGTAGACCATCAACCTGATGGCAGCATTCTTCCTAATTGCAGCTTTTGACCTTTTTTGCCCTGATAGTCCATTTCCTGGCTTATGGTCAGCATTGTTATCCAACAGGACATCCAGGTCTTGCCTGCCAAGCTGCTTTTCAGTCAGTCAGCCCTCAGCATGGACTGTTGCCTGGAGTGATTCCTCCCCAGGGGCAGAACTTTGCATTTCCCTCTTTTGAACTTCATGAGATTACTGTCACCTGATGTCTCCAGCCTCTCCCGGTTCATGTCAATGACAGCACATCAATCTGATCTATTAGCCACTCCTCCCAGTTTTGTGTTATTTGTGAACTTGTTGAAGGTGCAATCTGTCCCATCATCCAGGTCATTAATGAAGAGACCTGAGTATCAGCTCCTGGAGCACACCACTAATGACTTGCTTCCAACTGGACTTTTTGCAGCTGACCGCAGCCCTCTGGACCTGGCTGTTCAGCCAGTTTTCAATCCACCTTGCTGTCCAATTACCTAACCTGCACTGTGTCAGCTTGTCGATGAGGATGTCATGGAGACAGTCAGTGTCAAAAGTCTTAATTGAGTTAAACAACATCCACTCCTCTCAGTTTCAGTCCCAGTCAATTTCTGGTCCTTCATGGGTTTGGAGATGTTTTAGAAGATTATTTGCTCCATCGCCTTCCCAGGGACTGAGGTGAGCCTGGATGGCCTATATTTCCCTGGATCCTTCTCCTTGCCATTCATGAAGATAGAGTGACATTTGCTCTCTTACAGTCTTCAGAAACCTCTCCCAGCTGCCATAACCTTTCAGAGATAATCAAAAGTGGTTTGCAGTGACATCAGCCAGCTCCCTCAGCACTTGTGGACTTCTGCATGTCCAGTTTGTTTTAAGTGCTGCCTCACCTGGTCCTCCTTCTCTGAAGGTCTCATCTCAGACTTTCCCTCTGGTCTCAGAGGTCTGGTATTCCTGAAGGACAAGCTTAATAGTAAACACTGAGGTAAAAGAAGGCATTGATAACCTCATCCTTCTTTATGTCATTTGTCAACAGTTCTTCTGCCCCATTCAGTGGTGGGCCCATATTTTCCCTATTATGCTGCTAACATACTTATGGAAACCTTTCTCCTTGCCCTTCACATCCTTCACCAAATTCAGCTCCAGGCTGACCTTGGTTATCCCAACCCAACCCTGCTTCCACCTCTTTTACACTTCTTTTTATGTCTAAATTTCAATTAGGAGCTCCTTTCCCACCTCTTCAGGCCTCCTGCCACCTTTGCTTGATTTCCAGCTTGTTGAGATGGATCTTTCTTGAGCTTGGACATGGTGATACCTGAATATCAACCAGCTCACTGGACCCCTCTTCTCTCCAGGGCCATACCCCATGGGATGAGGCCCGTTGTCACATTTTTGTGTTCAATGGCTGCCACATTTTTACTACATTTTCACTACATTTTCAAGCTTTTGATTATAGTTTATTGTCTCCTTCTCATGGAAGAAATACTGTGTACAAAAACACTGACTAATACAATGATTGGAGGATTTTAGAGGTATTTTAAAATCATCACAGTTTATTTAATGGTATTGCTATTATTCTCCTGTCTTCATTGCCAGGAGTATTAACATGAAAATTCTCTAAAACTGCTCCTTTATATTACACTGACAGCCTTCTGACTCTTCATATCACATTGAAGGGCCCAACTGGAGGAAGCAATAAGAAACGCAATATGCAGAGCTGTATTTGAGCTGGAACCTGGCTTTACCAAAGTGTGTGTCTGTTTTATGTCTGATTCCTATATCTTTCAGGAATCAGAGAGCCAAATGTTGGACTTTGGCAGTAATGGTGTGAGATATTTCCTGCACATAACCTTGTGGTGAGGAAGTTTTAGTAAAAAACCCCAGATTTGCAAAACTGGTCTTACCCTTTCAAAGTCCAGAGGATCTCTGGCAAGGTGTGATTTCCATCACTTTTATTGGAGCTTGATCAAGCTACTGGGTATAGAAGAATTCAAGATTCATGTAACCAGAGGAGAAAATAGAGAGTTGTATTCTGGTGAGAAGAGTACATACTCTGATGAGAGGAAAGGAGTTTTGCATCCTGGTCCTTGTTGCCTGTCTTCATATATTTTATATGACTTAAAGACTAAATGACTTCCAAAAACCTTCTTATCATTGGATTACAGAGCTTGGAATATAAGTATACCCAACAGAAAGAAGAGACAGTCTAATGGTACAGTGCAGTCTGAATAGGTGGGTTAGATAAAGGCTTGAAAGAAAATTAGAGCTAATTAGTATCATGGTTACCTGGTGCCTGCTGGTTTTAGCTCCTGTTTCATCCACTTTTTTTATCAACTTTTTTATTAATAAAAAGGCTGTCTGGATTTCTTCATGTGACTTGGGGAAGGTGGAAAAAAGGAAAGGTAAATGTGTTTGAACGTGTGGGGAATATTCCTTCATTACAAGTCATTAGTCTCTCTAGTCTATATTGCCACCCAGCTGTGATCAAAGAAACTAAGATATTACAGGCCTTGAATATTTTGCTTTTGCTTCTATTCAAGAAACAGATTACAGGGTATTCTTTTTTTGCAGTAGGAGAGAGTGTAAACAGACTACACGCAAAAGATGGAACCAGGGTGTTTGTAGCATTAGTAGTCACAGTCTGAACTTGTAAAGAAAGAGAATTCTCTCAAGGGAGCCCAGGGATCTGTGGGGATCCTTATCCTGTAGGGCATTGCATTTGAACATGACAGCTGTCTTTTGCTGCCTATGATAGCTCCTCTTTCTCGCCTTTCCTTTGAAACATCTAAGCTCAAGCCCATAACCTTGGTATGCATTTACCTTTTCCTTTCACTAAGTCCAAAAAGCATGAAAATATCCAAGTACTTTATTCACTGTGGTTTATAGTGGACCAAACTGTGTATCAGTACATCAGATCTCTGTTCAGCACTGAAGTAGGACTGAAAGGAAAAAATAAACATATCGAGCACATGATGAAATGCGTACTGATCACTGTACAGATAAGAGTGCTGTAAAACTTGGATACAGTTTCCAGGTTTATGAACATATGTGCTTAGAGGGCACAGAGAACAAAAATCATTATCCGTACTTGATGAGTAGATAAAGCAAGGAATACAAAACAAAGACAATTATGCATCCATATTTTACTTTACTTTTTTTCCTCTCACTTTTTTAGTTTTGTTGAAGCTACAAAGATTTTACCACATTTGCAGGACAGAAATTGGCCTGCCACACAGGTACGTTAGCTGTAGTACCTATATAAAGGTAGCCAAATTACAGAAGTGTATTTGCTACCTTGCTAGCTGCATTATTTTGTCATGCATTGAACCAACTATTTTCCATTATGATAAACCTAAAAAAATAATACAGTCCTTGTGACATCCAATTCCATGAATTTAAACACTGGTGTTAGTGGCTCATCTTTGCACAGCTTCCTGCAGATCAGCTGCACTCTTCAATCAAGTGCTTTTTTTCTGTTTGTTCTTTCGGGCTCTCTTTATCCACACCTCATGCTAAGTTTGTTGTATGGCAAGCTGATTTCCATTTCCAAATTAACTGCATATTGACACTGAGATTAGTAGCTCTTGTGTTGTGATATGCCAGGATCTCTAGCACAGGAAAATGAGTCACACTGGTTCAGAATGTGTCCGATGCAATATAAAGAGTAATTTGTCAAGGAGCTGCAAAGTTTGAAAGTGGATGCAAATGGTAACATAGCCGAGTTTTCCAGAGGAACACTGACTCCTTTTATTTACATTTGTGGTAATTGCATCTAAAAAATCATTTATATATTGCAGGAAATACGTGCGGTAGATTTCTAGATCACATAATTTTGAGTCTTTCTCAAGTTTAATTTCTTAAAGGCATAACACAAGTTTATAATTAACAAAGGGTTGAAATTAATCTTTCTGGTGATCTGCTTTTCAATGTCAACTTTAGAGCATTGTGCCCTCAGCAGACCGAACGCATCTGTGTCAAAGACTGCAAGTCAGAAAAGTAGACAAAATAGAATGGTTACAGTTGTGTGAATTCAGAAGTGCAACATACAGGAACCATGCTGTGTTTCATAGCACTTTCTGGACACATAAGATTGATAAAAGTTCTTTCACTCGTACTTCTGTGAGAGCTGCACAGCAAGAGGTATTCCATTCCTTTACCGGCACTGATAAATGAGTTGAATTATTAGGACTGAAGACATCAGAAACAGAAAGAACTTGGCATGATTATCAAATCAATCTGCAGCAAGTTTTAGGACAAATAACAGTGTGGCCTTTCAAATATGCCAAAGTAAACAGCTTGCATTAGAGGCAGCAAGGAGACAATAAAAGGTTGCATCCATACAGTGCCATTTGAGTTTTCTTTTCAGAATATTAGTTTTCAGAATATTACTGCCTTTCAAGCATTATGACCATACTCACAATTTGGAGGTGAATTGTGAGTGTACCAGAAGGCAGATGATACTGCATATAAAAAGAAATGTGAAATCCTGAAAAGAAGTACACCCAGTGAAGTTTTATTTCATCAGGGATTTTAGGGATTGTTTGTGCCCTTAAGGAGATCACAGTATCCAAATACCAAGGAACTGGGAGTGCACGGACATCTGGTAATTAAAATGGGTAGGAGGAATCTAGAAATGTGTTGGAGGTTATGTGTCAGCTTTGCTGTAAGCCCTCCTGCCTGCAGAAGAGAAAGAGGAGTCACACATTCCTTTTGCTCCAGGATGCACTGCCTTTTCCAGACTGGCTTGTTCATATTTTGGAGAAGAGCATCTTGTTTGTAATTATATATACTGAGCAGTTCATCTGCCTGTCACCAGAATGACATTCGTTGTCTGTTTTCTCTCTGTAACAAATTTGGCACGGAATATTTCGTATGATTAGTTCACATTTCCTCTCATTTATTTGTCATATCCACAGTTTCCTCCCTTTTTTTTTGTCTTCAGAACAGGTTCAATTATTTGCTATGTATTGCTGGAGTGTGTAACAAGATGAAGCGCTGCAGTGTTTCTGCAGTACAACTAATGAGTAATAATCATGCTGGTAATAATAGAAAGACTGGTTTGTTTAATAAATTTAAAAGGGAACTGGTACAGCTGACCTAGAGAGGAGTGAATGCTGCCTGGCATTTTCCAGGGAGATGTTGATCATGCTGTCTTCCTAGAAAAAGTAAGCAAAATAAGAAAATAATAATAATAAAAAAGAACTACAGACTAGCTATGCCCTTGAGGCAGGGAGGATATATAGCTTCTACTGTGAAAAGGTACAGGAGGCCAGAGTGCACAGAGATGTTAAATGGCTATTAGATATTAGAGGCTGTCACAACAATGAACTGTTGTGAGCACCTCGATATCAGAAAGAGGTTGTGAAGAATTCAGAAATGAAATAGCTAACACCATTATGTGCTTAAGGATATATTTTTTTTGGAAGCATATCACAGAGCTATCTCACTTCTCTTATTTGATTTGTTACATTTTCTTCTGCAAAGAAATATATGGATCCAATTTAATAACAGTGGTGTTTTGTTGAATACTTTTCATTTAAGCAAGGTTAAGACATTTGAGATCTATCTGCTTAAGTATCTTAAGTGAACCTCTGAGAAGCAGTGCAGAGATGCCCAGGTGAGCACTCAGCGAAAGCCACTGATCTAATAATACAACTTTATACAACTACTTACGTTAATTAATGTCAGCAGAGGCAAAGCAGAGGTGGAAAAAACCTACGGCATGAATTCTGCTACATGGACAAAAAGCATTCATTTGGGCAACCCAGATCTGTTCTATTCTGCAGTTATCTGAAAGGCTTAACGTGTAGGGTGAAGCAGAAGTGTTCAGTGTCAGCAAGACACATAAGGCACAGGGAGGTGATTTGAGACAGCCAGCATGGTTTCACCAAGGGCAAGTCTTGCCTGACCTAGTGGCCTCTGATTTTCACTGAATTGGATGCTCTGGAAGCTTGATCTGATTAGACACTATTATGAAACACCAATTTTGCATGTTAAAATTGAGACAAAGGGCAAATGACAAGAGAAGTGGAAATGCCAGGCTTGATGGACATTATCATGGTTAGAGAGGAAGCGCCATCTTGTGAATAGAAATGAAGAATTATTTAATCTGCTCTAATGATAGTTCCTTTTTTCTCCATGTTCTCAAGAAAATTACGTAGTCTTGTCATTCTATTTTCTTGTGTTTTAAATAGGTTACACTAATACTTTGCTACCCTGTTGGATTGTTGTGAGGATAGTTAAAGTTTCTCAAGTACTTTGATACCTCCAGGTAAAAGGAGTAAATAAATGTAACTACATGATTTTTCTAGGTTAGATTGAGGAGTTGCATGTGGCAGGAGTTTCGGTGGTTGGTATAATGAGCCCTTTACATCAAAGTCTTGTAATGCAGCTGGTTATGTGAAACTTATGACTGAGTGTATAAATTAGATCTTAATGTCTTAAAAGAGACTGGATTAGTGTTGTTCAAAAAGAGACTGATTAATTTTCTTTTTTTAATTGAATAGGAATGATGGGATAATTCCTCTAGGATGTGGGAAATTCTGCATTCTGGATTCATTATAATGAAATATACACTTGAAGGGTATGGAAAAAGCAGCTGTAAACCACCAGTTAATTTCTACTTTTCTGCCTTCTCGGTCTTTTCAGTTTCTACCAATCAAGGAATCTAAGTAGTTATTCAGATCTACAGTTGAATGCCATATTTTTTGTTACCGGTCATGTTAAAAAAGCCCTTTATAGAAGTCCTCTTTTCCCCTAACACACAATCAGTGGTAGGGATCGTGAGGGACAGGTCAAAGGGCTGTTATAAAAACATATCAAATTGCATTTACTAATATCCAGCCTAAATGATCCTTCCTGCAGCTTAATCCTGTGACTTCTCATCCTGTCCATCACAGTTATGCAGAACAAGTAAGTCCTTTCCTGGTTTCGGCGATATTTTATATAAAAGAATGCAAACATTTTCTCTTTTGTTTGATTTAGGCTAAACAGTCTTGATTCTTCCAAATTCTTATGGCAGGCCATATTTTCTGAGTCTCTTACCATTACTATTTCTCTGTTTCTGAGTGTTTCTGCTAACCTGACTCCTTTGGGAGTACTGACTGGGGTTCCAGTCTTTTCTGAGAACAGTATGTATCTGTCTCAGGAGGGGGATAAAGGGACTGCCAGCAACATAAGAAAAATTGTCTCACAAACCAAATTCTACTTTCAACCTCCAAATTACACTGATTACCATAGAATAAATGAGAATATAATCATATAATGATATAATGAGAATATAAAAAGACCCCCAGTGATGCAAGTATAGCGTTTTTGTATCCTTAATAGTAGTTCAGTGCTGCTAAATCCTAGTATTTCCAATAAGTATGATTTTGGATTAAAAAACCCTACAGATTTAATTGATCTTTTTGTTAGCTCTTTGGCACGCTGTTTTCTCTTTAGCTCTAGGGATTAGAAACTTAATTTGGCTTCCAATGAAGCCTGGAATTGCTACATTATTACTGTATCCAAAGAATCTGGAATTACAAGAAAAGCACTAAAAATGTATAATAAAATTATTAAATTTAGAAAATTGGTAACATTATTTTCCTAAAGAATATAAATCTGGTATTCTATTTGTATATATTTCTATATAATTGCTGGTAATCTACAGGAACACAACTAAAAATAGCTTTCTCCCATACAGTTTAAGACAGCAATTATTTCTTTGTCTTTTTTATTTCATTCAAAATCTTAACTTTCCCACTTGCTTTCAGTCTGCTGTGTTTGAAGTTGAAATAGCCTATATATAAAATGCAGGAAATGAGATGAAACGTGAAGAATGTTCATATCTTTGTGCGTATTCCCCTACATATGTAATTTCTCATGTCAGAAATATAACTTCCATAGGGTAGTTTTCCAGCTGTACAAGACCTAAACCAATGAAGGAGGATTGAGATTGCTTTTTGGAGTATTATTTATTTACTATTAATCTGTTTATGAATCAGAAAGATTCGTATCAAAGTCTATTAAAATAAGTGGCAGACTTCCACAGGCTTTGGCTCCAGCCTTAAATAGCTAATAACACTGATGCATGTTCACTTGAAAGCAGAAGTTTGGCATAGTATTTTTTGTTTCTCATATGGGCGAAGCTGTTGACTGAGATCTGCGGTTTGCCTAAGCCAGTTGAATTTTAACAGAAAAATTAAATTTGGGACTTACAGCTCCTCCAAGACTGGTTTGTTTCTGTTGTTCAGCACTGGCAAAAATCTGTCTTGATTTACAATCTAGGAATTTTGAGTAAAATACCAAGATTTTACTGTGCTCATTTGAAGGCAGAATTTGGCCTAATATCCTTAATGTGTGTTCTGAAAGACCAGTTCCATTCAGGTATGAAAACCCACACTTGCTTTTTTTTTTTTTTTCAAAACCAGTGCTAATCTGCTAACAATTTGTCAATAATTTTGCATTTTAAATAACTTTGGGGCTCTAAAGCACAACCTTAGAACATCAGTAATTCTCACAATATGTAGAGACTATAAACAACTCTAACCTGGGGAGCATTGTCCTCTGTAGCAGAGTATTTGCCACAGAAGCAATAATAATTTCACAAATGTTTGTTTTCAATATACAGAAGCACAATGTGTATTGTGCAAATGTACTTCTGTACATTTTATGTTACTTCTCTGTTAAAAAGCATATTTGAAATGAGTGGAATTAGATGTCTATAGGACTTTCTGAAAATCTTGTTAAGTACCCTAGCTGCAATTTTGTACATCTAAAACCCCTGAAAACCTTGCAGCATGGCATCAAACAAATATAATAACTCTAGTGAGCTGTGAGGTGTCTACTGAGATGTATAATAACATCTGTTCGTTCACAGCTTGCTGAAAAAGCAAATTTTGCACCTGTGAAAATAGTTTTGAGAACTGGGATGAGAATTTAATACCCCAGACATTTGAATGGAGCTGAAAATCTCAATATATAGCTGCAGATACACTTCAGGGATCTAGAGGGCTCCTGTTCCACAATATACTGCTTGGTGGCCTGTAAGAGTCTGATAGTTTTGGGGTTGGAGGTCCAACAAGCTTTCTTGTTTGGGACAAGATGCAGCTCTTCAGAACCTGAATGTAGAGGTAATGACTCAAGTGTATTCTCTTTCATTAATCAGCCAGCAATTTTCTGAAGAAACAGTGAATTTAGCTGTCATGTTTAATCCTTTGTAGTCACAGAGCTCAAAAGGTGAGGAATCTGAAGCTTTTTTTGGTCTCTTGGTGGTTGCTGAGGAAGCAGGCAAGCTGGCAGGAAACCAGGCAAGTAACCATCAAAAAAGTAATCTGAATAAAAGATGCCAGTGCAACAATTTATTACAGAAAATTACTGACCAGATCTGGTGTCATTTACGGATTCTTGGTATGAATGAAAAGCACAATCAAAAATAATCTGCCTCTACTGATGTATAAAGTTCTTAGGCAGTAGAAATTTAGTTACTCCAATTTGGTCGTGAAAGAGAACAAAGACTACACAGAAATAATACTTCTTGTCCATCTCATCTTGCTGTCCAAGGTATTATGTGATAATGAAGAAAACCATGTTCTGCTGTTCTCCAAGCATAGAGTGTGGTAACTCTGAAAGCTGAAATGGAAGAATAGGAAAAACCTAAGGCTCTCCCAAGTCAGTGTCTTCAAGGTGTTTGGTAATGTTTCAAGCTACTTGAATTATTATCCTCATGGTGTTTAAGCAGTGTGTAATTGAAATTATTTGCAGTTATGTTTAAACACTTTGAAAAGATCACACATCAATAAGAGTTTCTTGGTAATATATGATATTACAGACAAGTGGTAGTTGGAAGCCAGGGCAAGGAGCTTGTCAAAACAATATAGAGAAACAGATGAATTAATAACTTAATCTGAGCAAGCCATGCTAATTCCTAATTTAATGTTTAGAAGTCCTGGGGTTGATCTTGTTTTATGTGATTGAATTTTGGCACATAATAAAAAAAACTCTTCTGTACCTATTTAAGAGATAGTTATGTATTGACATGTATTTTTAACATGGGAGGCATAGCTCTTCATTGTCCATAGAGCCACAAGAGACATACATGTGTATATTAGATTGGTAAAGTTACATGAAATTCATTCTATCTTTAAGAAAGAACAACTTAAAACAAGATTGTAGTTGGGTTTCAAGTTATGAATATATTTCATTACAGGTTCTTGAACAATTAGTAGGTCTGTTTTCTCTAAGTTGCATGTACATATATATACATATATACACACACAATTGATTACTTTAAAATCACCTTAAATTGAGTTGCAAACAACAAGTAATTGGGGAGTTTCTCTTCTCTGAGGCTATGTACTGATCTTCATTTCTCCAGTGTGGGCAGATGTTTTAAATGAACCTCATGTCATATAAGTTAAACCGGCAGATGTTAAGCATAGCTCCAGTTATCAAAGAAACACGTAGATGTTGGTGAGTAACCAGTTTCTAGGTGTGTTTCTCCAAAGACCTGTCCATCAAAGTGCTTTGGTATTATCAGGAAATACTGTCTGAAGTTTACGACCCAGCTACATTTCCATCTGTCCCCCAAACTGAGGGGGGCACGTGTGTCTATCTGTGTGCCATTTCATAATAAGCTGAAGTTTCGAGCCATAAATCATTCTGTTGCTGTGGTAGTGACAGGTGCAGGATAACAGATGCAGTCTCCAATATATTAAGAGAATGCCATGATTTATTTGCGTTAAGGCGGTCTGGGGTTAGCAATCTGCTTGAAAGTAGATAACCATATGGTGCAAGGCTGCTAGATGAGAATATTTTCCTGTAATAGTGTACTGTATTAAAATGCAAGCTCCAATATTTAGCCTTGGGAAGTGTCTCTTGACACCTATGTCAGCTCCTTGAGATGCCTGAAGACTACATTATGTGAGCTGAAGTGCAGAATGTCACTAATCTTGTGACAGCAAGCTTGGCAACTGGGTGCAAGTGTCCAACAGGGTGAAGTGTTTAAACACTTTTTCTGCTGGCCTCTGAGCTAGGCATGGAATCATAGAATCAACTAGACTGGAAAAGACCTTTAAGATCATCAAGTCCAACCACTACCCCAGGACTGGGAAGACCACCATTAAACCATATCACTGAAGGCCTCATCTATACAGTTCTTGAACACATTCAAACACAGCCAGTTTCCAACCCAGTGAAGAATCCACCTATCCAGACCATGAGCAGCCAATTTCTCCAGAACACTGTGGGAGACAGTGTCAAATGCTTTACTTAAGTCCAAATAGACAATGTCCACAGCCTTTCCCTTATCAACCAGGCAGGTCACTT
>JANHGB010010582.1:18746-31685 GCA_026283785.1 Coracopsis vasa
CCTGGAGAAGGCTTGGGATCCTTATTACAGTGTTGCAGTAATGAAAGGGTGACTACAAAGAGAACAGAGGCTCTATCTTCACAAGGAACCATGAGGAGAAGACAAGGGGCAACACGTACAAATTGCACTGAGATGATTCATCTCAATACAGAAAACATATTTTTTACAGTGAGAACAGTCAGTCACTAGAACAACCTCCCCAGAGACGTGTCAGAATCGCCACATCACAGTAGTTTTTAAGATGCAATTGCACAGGGTGCTAGATAATCTAATCTAGGCTCCCCTTCCCACAAATGTGACCTTTTGATGTCACTTAAACCTGGGCTGCTCTGTGATTCTGTGATATAGTATGGCGCACACTTGGTTAGCCAACATTCATAGACCAACAGTGTTAAGAAGCCGGTGACATTTCTAAGGCAAAACAAGCTGAAAAGCCTAAGACTTAAATCTAGAATTTCTAAATTAGTGGCAAACTCCATATCATAGAGTCATAGAATCACAGAATCAGGTTCCAGTATTTTTCCACCCTCAGTGTAAAAAAATTCTTCCTCCTGTCCAGCCTGAATCTCCTCTCTTTTAGTCTTGAAACCATTATCCCTCGTCCTATTGCAACAGGCTCTGCTAATTACAACTTTGGTTTCTTTCTCATCTGTCATTTCTTTCATCATGTGTTAAATAGCTATCATGAGTTAAATAATCATCATGGGTTAAATAACCCCAAGGTTTATAAAACAAAATTAGTAATAGTTTACTTTTTTCCATAAAAACTATACACATATATCTTATGTACACATACAATGCAGGTGATACGACTTTCAGATATAGAGATCTATCCCTTTAAAAGAAACACAAGAAAAAAGCTGAAGCCGAGTTTCTCCCTTCATGAAACAAAATCTCATTTAAAACAAGAGCCCTCTTAAGGAAATGCATTTAGAAGTGCATGGAACTATTTGACATTTCAGAAGCATTATGTCAATAGTAGCTGATCAGATTCACTTGACATGTTGGTGATAAAACCATCTCACAAATCAAATACAGGAACTGTACAAATTTTGTAAAATCTAGTCCCAGGGCTTTTCCCAGAAAAGAACTATTCACTCACTTTGAGCATACAGTTACTGATTTTAACAACAATTTTTAAAATTAGTTTACAATGCTGGAATGCAGTTCATAGTTTATAAGCTGGAAAAAAAACCACCCAAACCCCTCCCACCCAACCAAAACACAGCCACCAGTTTAGAGTTACAAGAATAAGAACACAATATGAAAAAAAAAATAAAAGACACCTTAGAACCAAGCCAGGGGACTCTAAAATAGGCTCTTTTCACCTAAAATCTCTAAACAGTGTTTCTTTACCCTGAAAAACAACGTATGAAATTTATATCTTAATTTTGGCAAACATGTATTTCAATAATTAGATTTAAATTTTATCTCACAAGACATTTTGATACTATTTTCTATCACAATTCTAACTATTCCTCTTTCTTATTTTTGTTCTCCAAGTAAGAGAGACATGCACTGACTGAGCTCATACAGCTTGGGGATCAATCCTTTCAACCCAAGCACTTTGCTCTCTGCCTAGTATTCTGACACATGCCATGTGCTATTAACGATTTGATGAATGAAATGAAAGCATGTGACCACCTACCCACACACCTTGGCAGAGGTGCACTCCATACACGCCGACCACCTCCAAGGCAGGTAAGTTTGTTAGCACCTTCCAGGCGATATCCAGGGAAACAAGAAAAGATCAAGGAATCTCCAACACCAAAATGAAAACCAATTCGCCTACTGAAGGCAGGAACACCAGGATCATCACATGGCTCCAGATCATATTCTGAAAACAATAAAACATTATATCTAAATAAATGGGACAAAAAATAAAAATAAAATGTATTTTAAAAAGTTTACTAAATTAGCTGCCTTGTGCCAGTATGGAACACTTGGAAAACACATATTTCTCAGTTGTGTTCTCTACTAAAACCCAGTACTGTTTCTGTATGTCTACTATGGCTAAATATACTGTAATAATGTATCTATCATGTCGCACCCACACAACATTTTTTTCTTTTTAATTTCAAGGGCTGTAATCAGCTTATACTGTAAGTGGCTTACTATAATTTTAATTACATCCTTTATATATAATTCTTGGCTCATCTGAACTCCCAAACAGTTTTAGAAGAGAGACTTACAGTAAAAAAAATAATTACGTAATGAAGAAAATCAAACCAAAAAAATCAAACAAAGGGTCAGGTGAATGAAAAGAAAATGCCCACATTTTCAGAAAGTGCACTTGAGCTTCCTAAGTAAACCTACACTCTTAATAAGCCAATTCCCATTTGTCACCTTCTAGAAATCCTACAGGTGTCACTCAACTGAAAATACATATATATGTATGTATGTATTTTAAAGATGTCTCAAGTGCCTTTTTTTTTTTTTGGTCATTTTTATAACTATACATCAGGAATGATTCAGGTAGAGACAGAACAAATTAATGGGAAAAAATCGTGGCTGTTACATACAGAGGGTCTAGACCAAATTTAGAAAATGTCTGAACTACACATTCTGATTGTATGAAAATAAGGTAACACACTCACTCATTTGTGTCATAAGCTTAATGTACCTGGTAGTATTTCTGAAAATAATTATTTAATATAAATGGTGGCACATGATGGCTACCTATGTGTATGTCAGCTGCATGTAGGGCATAAAACTTTGCTTGTGTTCAAAAAAATTCAAGGCCTACAATTTTTCCCCTTCCATTCATAATATTTTGTCTATTTTTCTACAAGTTTCCTAGCCCTCTACCATCTTGAGGTTTTTATACACTTCCAGGGATTTTTAATATTCACATTTACATTCCTAACTTGCAAAACTGCTGAATTCTGATTTAGGTAGTCCAAAGTGCTTTTTTCACCGTTAATTTTCCTTCAAGAAATACTGATGGTTCTCTCAGAATAGGGAAAACTCCTTAAAACAGTCACATCACCAACATCCTCCTCAATCATTTAGCCACATATAAACATTAGCTACTTTTCTATGACAGAGACTATACAATTTCTACCAACTTTTTACTAGTGCTTCATAATGTTTCTGCTCTATAAAAGTAAAAATATTATCTGGAAACAGTTTCTAACTGTTTAAGAGTTTCTATCATTCTGTTCAGCAGAATGGAATTTCTTACCTGAAAATGTAATGTTGAAGCCTTCATAAGAAATTGAAAAATCAGATATAAATCGAAGCTGTGCAGTAAAATTTCCAAACAGGCCAGCTTTAATTGTAGGGGGCAAGACTGAGCCAGTTAACCTGGCTACTGGTTCCGTGAAACTGCCGTCTTCAGTGATAAGCAAATAGTCATGAGAGCTCTCAAGGTGAAAGGTATGAAAAACCAACTGTACACCTTTAAAAACATTAAAAAGGGGCAAAAGAAAAGCATTTAATAGGAAGTTTTTACTTTATACATAATGTCACAGAAAGTGAATCTTACATTATATGGAAAGGTTTTTAGAAAAAAATCACATATGGAATGAAACCCTAAAACTCAGAAAAAAAAAACCCAAACAACCTTGCACAAAGTACTTGGGCTCAAACAATATGTGCAGTGTGGATGTTTGTTTAGCTCACTGTAAATCAATAGCTCCCATATGAGAACTGACAGGATTTGGTGTTATTTGTACACACAACACTCTAAAAATCTGATTTTGTATTGTATAGATTTTATTCAAGTTCCTGTATGCGTATCTAATTTATAATCTCTGCCATGATCTCACTATTCAACTAGGAAGCATACTTTAATAAGTGACTTAAATTTTGCATTCATGTTTTATTTTTCCATTTCCTCCAAAACAATTCTGGTTTTTACTCTAAAATAATACAAGGACAAAGCATGTACAAGTTTTTTGTACAGTCTTCCATATGTAGAGATTCATATTTTCTGGGACCAGTCATGAAAAGGACTGGTTTTTTTAGTTGCCAACTTCCAGTGTAGTGATGAATGAAATTTTGAACTACAGTTATGTTTTCAAATACAATTATTTATTCTGGAGAACAACACTCTTCTTAGAAAGTCTTCTCTTATATTTTACATTTAAAATGCTACAAAAGTTTAAAACAAAATGCAATTTCCAAGAAGATTTTTAAATAGTAGAAACTTCCAATGCAGTTCTTGGACTATTTATTACACATAAAGACTGTCACAAAGACTTTCTATGACAAGAAAAGGAGATTGAGGAATATTTTTATTATGTTTAGATTCAGTGGTATGAAACACATCATGAGTACTTCCTAGGTTTTTTTCCTTAGTTCTTTTACACATTGCCCTATCAATTAAGCTAGGAAGCTTAACTGCACACAAATGTTAATCAGCTGCATATGTAACAGAAAGATCCATATTTTTTTGCCTTAAAAACTGAAGTCTAGAATCTAAGGTTACTAATACACAAATCAAATCTGCTTATTCATGCTTAGTAATGAAGAAGAGCTATCAACAAGGTCCCAACAGCTTTCACTGAAAAATTTAGTGCTATTTTAGTATTTTCATATATTTTACTTCGATTTTCTGCCCATTTTTCTAAGACTAAACCACATTTCCTCTGGTAACTGTTAAAAGTATGTTTCTTTCGCAAAATAAACACAAACTAGAAACACCACATTTGAACCTATTTATTTTGGAAAATTAAACTTCTTCCTCAGGAGTGGCAGAAAGCACTAATTTAACTCAGTTCGTAAAAGGCATTCTATTGAATATACACGTTTGATTTATTTAAACACAGATATTACATATACATATGTAATTCATATCACATTCTTACCCTTGCCATGTGACACTTCAATAGTCCACGTACAGTTTAAAGAGTTTGGATAAAAATCAGGAAAACCTGGCGAAAGAACAGTTCCACTCCTCCCATGAATGTATCCACCACATAAGGCTTAATAAGAAAAAAAAAAAAAAAGTTGAGGAGAAAAAACAAAACAAGTCATACTGAAGTCGTGGGTTTTACATAAAAAAAAATAATAATAAAATAATAATAATTAAAAAAAATCTAGTTCACTTTTTGAACTACCCTTAAAACTAGAAGTAGGGTCAAGTATGAAAATAAGAAGTTAATTCATCCAAAGCCATGACACTCACATTTGACAACAACTTGTTTGTTCATAAATTAGTCCTTAAAAGGGAGTTTATTTTTCATCTACAGTCTCCCCGGTTACCAGAATACAAAATTAAAGAAAACTTTGCTCTGGAATACTGCAAATATTGCAATATTTAAGAAATAAAATTTGGGGATTTTATGAAAACTAAATAAAAAAATCAAATATCTTGCAACTAATATTCTTGCACTACGTATTTAGAAAAGTATATTGTTACTTCAATTATAGGAAACAATATTATTTCCAGAACCAAATATATATATATTTTTTTTAAATAACAGAAAAGTTTGTCTCTATTTTACTTCTCCTGCTATAGTCAGGGAAAAAAAAATAAAAAAGAAAGTGTATTTTCCTGTCTTTTAAAGATTCAGATTGTCCCATCATAAGTAATTTATTTGGAACTGAATATTTTGAAAGACACAAGAACTACACTAGGAAACATTTTATGCATACTAGCATTTGCTAAACTAGGCTGCTTAAATGTGCATGACAAATTAATTAAAGTTTAAGATTTTCATGCTGAATTGCTCGCTAATCTTAAAATACAGCATAGCTGTGCTTTTTTACTCATTGGTTCCTGTTCAGCTTTTTAATTCTTTTTAATTTTAATAAGCTAAACATTTAACAAAGTTTTAAGATAGTTTTAGTCTTTCTCATGCAGAGATATACTTTGCCATAAACTAGATGGCAAATATGCATAACAAAAATGTTCAATAAACATGCGGTGTTTGTAAGTAAATGTATATATATGTATATTTAATAAATATATATATACATACAAATAGGTGTTTTTTAAAAAACTTCTTATTAGACTAAGTTGATTTTTAAAGTTTTTTAATTTTTTTTACTGTATGCATTGTACATATTTGAAAATAAGTAGACGGAAAATAAATGTTTCTAGTCTGGCTTTCCCTGCAGATACGTATTTCTGCACATAAGCATGAATGACAATATGCATGGCTAAATCCATAGTAAATACACAGTTGATAACAGTAGTTAATAATAAGTAACATAATTACAGATATCTGTTTCATAATGCCATAAATGAATGGCAGTATACATTCATTCAAAATCCTTCTTCTTCTGTAAAAATTACAGAAGGAAGAAAAATGTTTGACTATGCAACATTCCTTAAAGAAGATATTAAATATTTACAAATAATTTACATCGTTTTAAGTTTAAAATTTAAAATATGCAATTGATCTGGTTTTATTTAGCTCACCCTTTTTAAAACTATTTTCACCTTGACATTATAATATTCTGAGAATGACATATTATTTAGAACTTTAGCTATTGTGTCTCTGTACTCGGTTCTTTTTCTTTGTTGGCATGAAACAAAGCAACAAGCTTTTCCCTTCGGGATTTATTCTGCTGATATAATATCTGAAGTTGCAATTTTGGTGACTTCAAAATGCTCAGTTAAATCTGTCATATTCGAAAAATTTGGTTCACAACGGCTTGAGTGTCAAAAGGTAAATACACTAACATAATGATTACCTAAAAGAATAGGAGTTATATTTTGTCTTTTTAGACTACTAAATTCAATGTAGTTGAATATGTGAAGAAAAAAGCAGAAACTGAGTGTAATCCTTGTATGCTGCTTACCTGGAGGCCCTACTCTAGAAAGGCTTTAAATTTTCTATTACACGCTTATGCTGAAAGTGGGTGATGAACCTGGCAAATAAGGACTCTCTTTCAATGAGCAAAAAATAACTAGATATTCCCATAGTTCAATGCTCATATACATACAAAATAGTTGAATATTAGGGGTTTAACTCAAAAAAAAAACGCATTCACAAATTTTAGTAGAAAGTAAATCGAAAGAGAACAGGATACTAATCAGAGTTAAGATTCCTACAATAGTGTTCTTAACCCACTGCAGCAAACAAACAAAAGGAACCCATAAAACCAATGGAAGAATATTAAAAATGCTTTGTGCATTTTAAAATCACAGCTTATAGGAAGACTGCTGACACTCCAAAGCTCATCAACTGTGCCAACATACAGCCTAAAACCTGACCACAAAATGCAGCTGAAAACAGTTGTTTGCTTCTGTTCTTGCAAAGGAGGAACAAATTGTGGTGCTTACAAGGTCAGCGAGTTTGAATGGTAGATTAGTTTGCTTTGCAGTGATTAAGAGCTTTTAACTACGTAATAATATTTTGGTAGTTCACAGGTTTTGTGTATGGGGCCAGAAGGCTGTAGTGTTTCATGAAAGTTCTAGACAGTTTCATATTGCATATCCCCCAAAACAATTAATGAACTAATAAAAATTTCAAAGCAAAAAATATGTCAAGAAACTGATTAGGCTGATGATGATCTGATTTAGTATTGAGTATCCTAAATTGTGAGCAATCATTTTGGTATTCTTTGTTCCAAGTTTAAAATAAAAGTTAATTGGCTTTGCTTTAAAAATATTGCTTGTATGGCACCATTTTCATTCACACTTGAACAGTGGCACCCTCTGAGAATTTTGATTTTTCTGTTGATGAATATACACCTGTAAATTTCACTGTACATTACAGTACTTGACTGAAAGTTGATACAGAGATGTAAAGTGTGGCTTTTATTAACAGCAAAATAATTTTTTTTTTATGTGTGGATCTTGGTATAATTAACGGAGGTAGTAGTAGTGATAAGCTTAATTACTTCTCAAAAATAGGAGATTATTCTCTTTGGACTTTAAAGCTGCCATCTGAAAAACTTGGCACTTACCATCACAGCTGGGTAATGCATGATTCCACTGATGGTTTCTTTCACATATGAGTGGCTCATCATCACTGAGTGTATATCCTGGATCACAGCTAAAACTTACTGTGGAGCGGATGTTAAAGTTGTTACCATGGCGATGACCATTCACAGGAATACCTGGATCGAGGCAGGAATCTGACTCCAGAGTAACACCTGAAACATAGATTTAATTTATTTCCCCTTTTTAAATTAAAAAAAAAAAATAATTAAAAAACAAATGCAGCAAACTAAGACAGAAGGAAGAAAGAGTCACCAAAAGATATCTGTTGGCATTGCCTGAGAACTGATGTGAGATATCAATCATTTTCTCTAGCTGTTGTCAAAGCATAGTTTTTCCATTTTCAATCTCATAGGATAGAGAAGCCCAAATGAATAACAGGAAAAGATTGGAGCTTTAAAGTATAATTTATCAAGCAATGAAAAAAAAGCCAACAAAAGCACTGGACATCTGAAACTACAGGAAGATATTAAGGTCCAAAGTATGAATACAAATTTTGCTAACTATATAAACTTATTTATTTCATCTACTCAATTTCTGATTCTGTGGGACAATTCAACTTTCCTCTGTCACAGTAACAATTACCTGATTTAGCAAAAAGCAGTGTTGAAAAACTGCAGCTGATGAACTCAGAAAGGACTTGTTAGCTCCTACAGATACCATCATATGTATTAAAAATAGACAATGAACATAGCTTATGCAATGTGTAACTCTTAAGTGACAGGAGTCTTTTATAAGTATGTCTTATAGCACAGATTGAATAGTGTTTGCTCAATAAACCTGAAGCTATACACTGAACATGGGAAAAAACCCCTCAAAATTATCAAATGGAGGCTCATTAACACAGCATTATCCATTATGCTTATAGTGATAGCAAACATTTGTGAAATTTAATCATATAATGAGCTATAATGGATACACACAAGGGAAACAAATAAAGACTCTTTATTGGGATGGAAGGAATTTCTTTTATCTTATGGATAAAAGGATTTGTGACCCCACAGGGAGACCCATACTGAAGCAGTCTGCTCCAGCCTGAGTCTGTTTGTGAAGAAGTGCAGCTTGTGGGAAGGATTCACACTGGAGAAGTTCATGGAGGACTGTCTACCATGGGAGGAAACCCATGCTGGAGCAGGGGAAGAGTGTGAGGAGTCCTCACCCTTAGGACAAAGAAGCAGCAGAGACAGTGTTTGACGAACTGACCACAACTCCTATCCCCGTCCTCCTGCATCTCTTGGGGCGAGGAGGTAGAAAAAACTGGGAGAGAAGTTGAGCCCAGGAAGAAGACAGAGGTCGAGGGAAGGCATTTTAAGATTTGACTTTATTTTCTCATTACCCTACTCTGATTTGAATTGGCAATAAATTAAATAAATTTTCATGAGTCAAGTCTGTTTTGCCCATGATGGTAATTGATGAGTGAACTGCCTTGTCCTTATCTTGACCCTCAAGTCTTCTGTTACATATTCTCTCCCCTGTCCTGCTGAGGAGAGGGAGTGACAGAGCAGCTTTGGCGGGCACCTAGTATCCAGTCAAAGTCAACCCACCACAATCCTCCTCTTTCCAGGCTCAACTTCTTCCCTCCATTCACAACTCTACTACCTCCCCACCTCTCCCCAAGCGGTGTGTAAGGAATGGGGAATGGGGGTTGTGGTCAGTCCATAGGAATGAAGTAGGAGAATTTAAAAACTAAGATAAAATAAAAAAAATAGCAGGGCACAAAATAATGGGTTTAGAATTATAGATATGAGGGTTGGAAGCTGGACTATGAACAAAAATATCATAAATAATGACACTTGCTTGCACAGAGAAATATTCACTGTACCCTCCAGCTATTCTTACATCTCAGTTAGGATTCAGATGTGAAAGCTTATGATCTAGTTTTCATGAGGTATCCCTGACATACTTAAATTCTTGATGAATAAGTTTCTCTTGGACTTGACTGCATGCTCTTAATGTAAATGTACCACCTTCACTGACACACTGCATTTTTAGATTCCCTTCACCTGGCTCAAACAGTTTAATATAGACTCAAAGAACCCTTTTAAGTCTGTTAATATTTACTGTGTATGTGCCCTTAATAAATATTAATTGTGCATGAAATTTTAACTTTGATATACATTAATTTATTGCAGACGAACTACATTTCATGTTTTGAGATATGTTAAAGTAGATGGAGGTCCACAGCAGCACTCTTAAAATCCCTTCCTCTTAGGGCACCCTTTTACCCCTGCCTCAACACACCAACTGCTTTGGGATTCTGAGTCACTTATAACAGGTAATTTCATCAGTTTCATTTTGAAAGGATAACTCTAGATTACACTGACTACATTGGTTTTGATTTTTGCAAGAAAACCAAAAGCCATAGCAACCCTATCAGCTTCAAAGTTCCTGACTGAAATTGTGGTGCTGTATAAATTAAAAAGTCAGCTCAGGCAACAGAGCTTTACTCCCAGGGGAATATACTCAGTCTGTAAGTTTTAGCAATCATAAACATAGCTAAAAAGAAAAAAAAATCTTTGCTTAGGACAAAGACTTGGGTTTTTTTCATAATAGGAGATAACATAAGACAAGCTTAATAATGGGCAGTACTAAGAGTCCTGGCTACAAAAAAACATTATTAACCCATACACGAGAAATTCTGGCACCACAGTGATAAATTTTCAGCTCATATTTGGAAAGAATTTATTTAATACTGTTCATAACAATTGGTTCAGTATATATAAGATGAAAGTCTGGGTGAAAACCATGTCTTTTCTCTCCCACCCTGCATAATGCAGTATTTCTCAAGTAAAGCATGCTCCCTCCACTTCACTCCATGTAGCAGTGGGAATTAGATAAGCAGCTAATTCTATCCTACAATTTAATCGTTCTCTCTTCCATGGAACATAATACACAATCCAAAGTAAATAACAAACGTAAACCCAAAAGACTCAGTACATCACTGAATAATTGAAAAATCTGGACATACTCAAAAACTTCGCTTTGTCAATATTGGCATTTCATCAAGTATTTATCAATCTGTGTTGTTGTTAGGTATATTAGATGCTTCATTGATTATTAAAATACATATTTTGCAAACAGAATAATAAGCTATTTTAGAAACTGATTTAATCATTAGGTCCCATTAAATCTGTAAAAAGGAAATTAGTCTGTTTCTGTAATGCATGAAGCATACAACAGCTATACAGTTTTATATACTACATACTCATATACCACATACTTATATATATTTCATACATCTACTTTTTCCTCTGACAGACCAAATAGTTCAAATCATTAGAAAAGGGGAATGTTAGAGTAAGATTGCTGAGAGCTTGTCTACAGAATGCTCATTGCACAAAATGGATAAAGAAAACAGGTAAGAAAATCAGAACGCAAACCACGTCTGTGTGCCATAACAACTATGTTACCCATTCATGCTAGCTATGGAGCAGCTGCTGTGTCATTCAACAAATCTCGAAAATGCTTTGAACAATAAAAGTGTTTCAGCTGGAAGCCAGAGTGCTATTCTTTGCCATCAGGATAGAATTATCCAGAACATCAATAAGGCAGATGATAAAAGCAATTTTTTGGACAGTAAGAGAAGCATATTGCCTAATAAAGTTGATCATGTACATAGACTTACTCTAAAGGAGTAAAGTGTGAATTATCTTTGCTTTAATTTTTTTTTTTGTTTAATAGAGTAGGTGAATGCTTGTCATAATGCAGTTCCAAGAATTAGAACCAGAGGCCACACAATTAAATTACAAGAGGGCCCATTCTCTGGCACAGGCTTCAAAGCACGACACAGATAACACTAATACAGATAAAATCTTTCCCACCGTAAATAAGACTGTTTGCTTTTGAGAACAGTCTCTGGCTGAAGATGTTCATAGAACGACGTCCAGGTACTGTATGGGAAGATGCTAGTTGGTATTGGCCAAAATAGTACAAGGGATTGTGCTTAAACTGTATGAAAGGTTACAAGATTGAAGCCAAGACTAGAGAATTTCTAACTTACTGGATCAGATATAGCTCAAGTGGTCAGAAATGCTTTGCTGTAAATTACAAGGCTAAACTAGTCTTAAAGAACTAAAGCCTGATTACACATTTGGTGTCAGTGTTTTTCCAGCAGCTCTTAAGAGTGTACTACATTTGAATTGATGCGTGAATACACTTATATTGTTTCCTAGCAAAATAATGACACTAAAATAAATAGTGTTACATCACAAAAAACTGTGATACAGTCAAAAGATTTTAAAAATCTGTGTCAGACAAACTCAATAATGTCATAAAGGATGTGGGGAAGCAAAGGTGCTTGAAAATGGGAAGAGAGAAGTGAAAGAGTGAAGTGGGGGAAGCAGAGGATGAAAGGGAAGAGGGAGGTTGTGCAAAACCTTTTTCATTGATATAAAATTAGAAAAAAAAAAATAAATCTTTCTCAAGTAAATACCTGGAGGGTATTTCCAAGTGACAGACCATAAGAGTCAAATTTCAGTGAGCACTTTGGTGCATATTGTATTCGCTAGAGACTTATGGAAAAGCTAGCATGTCACCTCTGCCCTCACTGCTGAGAGGGAGCACAGGAATTTTAACAGAGTTCTAAACTGAACTGTAAGACTAGCTACAATTTATAGCTACAAGGCACATGAGACTGTTACCATACCTTCCCTCCTGCCTGCTAAGACATCCCTTTTCTAGATTAAACAGGTACAGACCTTTCAATGATTCCGTATATGTCATGTTTTACATGTTAACAACCTCCTACTTTTTTTACACCACGTCCCAAACTAGACAAAATATTCTCTCTAGTCATCAAATGAAGTGAAATAATTATTTTCCAAATATTCCTGTATATAGAAATTGTCTTTTAGTATCATAGAAAAACAGGATAGCTAGAGTTGGAAAGGACCTTAAGATCATTTAGTTCCAACCCACCTGCCATGGGCAGGGACACCTCACACTAAACCATGTTACCCAAGGCTTTGTCCAACCCGGCCTTGAACACCACCAGGGATGGAGCATTCACAACTTCCTTGGGCAACCCATTCCAGTGCCTCACC
>JANHGB010010582.1:33055-45299 GCA_026283785.1 Coracopsis vasa
CATCTGAGCTGAGCTCCAAATGAAGCCAGCTCATTGGCTGGAGTGGCTGAAATATCTCTACATCGCTCCAAGCATTTCTTATAGGTGCTGGCAACTGACTGGGAGTGTTGGGGTAAAATGATGCCCCGCTCCCCCAAGACATCTGTAATTCTTTTTTTTTCTGGAATTCTTTTTTTTGTTTTGTTTTGCATTGATGATTAACTACAGTTGACAGAAGATTTGACTTTCTGCATTACTACTATGTTTTTCCCGTGATTATTTCTGTTCTGTATAAAAAACATATCCTTTTCTACTGTATTTTTATCTTGCATTTTTGCATGTCATTTCTCCTTCCCCATTTGTGCATTTAATTTTCTTTTTTTTTTTCAATTTCACACCATTTCTTCAGTTAATTTAGTTTGTTTTGAATACTAACCCTCTCCACCATAGCGCTTGCTATAACTGCAGGTTGGAATCATCAGAATTTGTGTTATCAAAATTGTTAATAAAAGTATGAAGTAGTTTTGGATCTAGGGCAGATCACAGTAGGATCCCTACAAATTTGAGTTAATGCACTACTAATTGCTGGCTGCTCTCTACACAGAATTTTTCAAAACTGTTCACAGCATTACAGAATCACGTAACAGGGCTGGAAGGAACCTCTCAGTGTTATTTGGTCTAAGCCTCCTGCTCAAGCAGGGTCACCTAGAGCTGGTTGCCCAGGAGCAGCCATGTCTGGATGCATTTTTAATATCTCCAAGAATGGAGATTTCACAGTCACTCTGGGCAACTTTTTGCAGTGCTAGCTGAAGTGCTTGTTACACCTGTAATAATTTCATCTAGACCAGATTTCTGTATTTTCTCTGGAAGACTTCTAAAACCCTTTTAAATGTCAACACAAAGCTGTTTCCTTCCCTTCCATTCCTAAATCTGCAAACCCAGTTAACCTGTCAAGAAAGAAATGAGGTTGGTTTGATGTAAGCTGTTCTTATCAAATATAAATCATTTGTTCCTTATCACCTTGTTTATCAACTTGAAACTAGTATCTTTAAAGTGTGAAGATAAAACTAATGTCCTGATCCCTCTGGTCCACATCATCTTATTTTAGCTTTTTTTTTTTCATCTGTCCTCTCTTTGAAATGTGTGTGCCTTTTTGAAACTGTTTGAAACTTCCCTACCAGCTTTAATTTTCAGTGGAATGGAGACTGCTACTGCTTTGCCTTTAAGTATAGTACAGGGAATTTCAACAGTCTGTGACGAATAAAAATATATTTAATTATCTCAATATTGTGCAGTCCCTCTTTCCATATGCTGTATAATTACCTTGTAAACGTTCATTTAATTGTATATGGTCAAAACAAAGCTTTTCTGTCAATTTTACAAAACAGGAACAGAACATTTAGCGTTCCCTGTGACAGCTGATGTTCACCTTAATTTTTATTAAGTAATAATTTTTATTGCTTTCTCTTATTTTGAATTTATTTATAGATATTTTTGTTACTGTCTGTCTCCTTCTGTACCTAAGTATGCATTTTAGATTTTCTGATTTCATCCTAACAGATCTGTGTTATTCTTTGATGGCCATCTATAGCAGTGTTTGAATATATCAAACATTTACATGATTATGTTTTGCATTACAAGGGATTTTTAAATAGCTACACAAACTGATAGCATTTTTTCTTTCTTAAAAAAATAAAAATAAAAATACATTTTTCTCCACATTTTGTGAAGTCCATGAAGACTGCATATATGTGGGTCTAAACAATTCTGTTCCAAAACAAATTCTAACAAAATACATGATTTTATACACTGAATAAAGGATTAGCCTTATCTTTAATACTGATAACATTTCATTTCAGGAAAATCACAACAATAATTTTGCCAGATTTTTCAATATCAAAACCTAGATTTTTTCAATATGAAACAGAAAGCTTTTACAAAGATGGGTGATTCTTGACATTAAGCAATTTTTCTCTAAGAGAATTGTAATGTTTATCAAATGCATACTGATGCACATTGTCATATGGGATTATTCCTGTCTCAATGCATAACTGAAATATGATCTCTGTTCCATTTTTCAGATAAATTTTAGTACAGAAGGGAATGTTAATCCATAAATCAACACAGACTTTTAAATAAAGTATCTGGATTTAAGAAATAATTGCTCAATTTTCTTTGAAAATGATCATGCTTTCTTACTTAAGGAATGACCAATTTCAAAAATACCTTAATAAAAGGTGGGTTTACATTAATGGAATCTGTGGATAAAAGTGTGTCTATCTAGTTTCATTTAAGAAAAATACTAAGATTACAGAATCTACTTCATATAAGGAGGGAAGTTGGGAGATCAGGGAGATATGAGGCACGAGGCATGCTGGTCAAAACCAATTATAGATCAATTATTCTTGACAAAATTGAATGTTTTATCAATAGTTTTACTTAAAGAATATTATAAGCACATTTTTTTTTTCCTTAGATGCATAAGAATTAACCTACACTGTTTGCATTAGCTATGTTAAAAGTCATCAAAAAGCTGCATTATAGACATTTAAAGTGGGGAATTTACAATTACCTTCACATCTTAAGCACCTTTTAAAGGGTCACATTTTTATTAAAGCTGTATGACAGGCATATTTTAGCTTAATAGAATATGACTGCAACCTCAGTAGCAACTCAGTACACCTTACAGTAAGCTTCTGCTTCACAGTTCAGTGATTTATCAAGGTTATGATTATAATTGGAAGATTTTTAGGATACTTCCAAATAAGACAGTTATTTGAATTTTCAAAGAAAATATTCAGAAGCTCTTCTTACAATTTCCAATTCACTGCCTTTTCTTTTACAAGTGTGAGAAATGTGAAGCAAATGAAAGTTCTGTTGTGATATCTTTAATGTTAGCAACTTCTATAGTTGCTCATATATATATATGTATACTTATACATATATATATGCTCCTATATATGTATACTCCTTTCATAGTCAAAAGAGAGAAAGAGATCTGACCAGCCCAATCAGGGCAAACTAGAGAAAAAAAAAAAATCAGCAAAGTTACAAGAAGAGGTATTTTCTTCTCTCAGTATGTTTCTAGAGCCATCCTATCATAATCAGGATGTCTCCATGTATCTGGTAGACATGGCAAAGGACTTGTGCAAGATCCAAATCTCTGCTACAGGAAATGGTACCTAGGAGGCATAGTACCTAAAATAATTCTAACTCTCCATGGTTAGGCAATTAAAAACAGCCCCTGGATTCTACATCGGATTTTACTGAATTGCTTCCTGGACTCTACTGATTGCATTGATTAGCTCTCCCCTGCCCAGAATGTAAGCTTCAGGCTCTTGACACTTCTATGTTGACACTTAGATGTTTAATCTGCCAACTGAATGTCATTTGTAATCACATAAAAGCATAAAAGAAACAGCAGTCACTGTCTGTAACTAAGAATGGATGTTCAACTTTTTGTTAATACCTATTGAAATTCAATTGTCAAATGACTAATGGGAAATATAATCCACAAAAAATAAACAAGTTCACTCCTTAAACTGGGAACTTAAAATTACGTACTTTTAAAACAATTCACTTCATATTCCTACTTATTTCTAACAAAAAAAATACCACCAGCCATTCTTTTAAATGCTACTTGTACTGAAAAAGAAAGATTCCAGGGAGCCAATCTGCTCAGAAAGAGCTTGTGAGAAAAAAAAAATTAGCTTTTGTTACGACTTTCAAAATTTGAAATATATTAACTTTTTACATTAAAAACCCCATTTTTATATATATATTCTATGCACAAGAACTATATGTAAAAGAAGAAGAAGACCATTTACTAGCCTTCTGACACCTTTTCTTCTTAAAGATCTAACCCCATTTCAAGGTTTAAAGTTCACAAATCAAATCTAATTCTGACATTTTGTCAGGCTACCTAGAGAAATTGCACTGAACAGCTACTGTCATGTGTGTGAGATATTAAGTTTTTCAACAAAGCTAAAAAGTGACCATACAAATATATTCTAAATAATTGTACAATTAGACCTTTCTCTTTAAGAATGTGCAGAACAGATATTTTATCACTGTTTCAATTTTCACAGAGAACAAAAAAAAAAAAAAAAAAAAAAGGTATCTACCTGTCAGGGGCCTTAAAAAAATAAAACATGAAATTATAAATATTTAAGGACTGTCTTACAAAACATAACAGCAACATTTAGATCCGATACAATCAGGGAAAATCAGCATCTGCAGGTAACACATGCAGAAACCTACCTACTGTATCTTGTCTTTACATGATTTAGTGGCCTTGCAGTTTATCATGTTACTATCTGTTCAGCCATTATCACCATGTCTGAGCCAAAGCTAAAAGAAGCTATGCAGAATTTCCACCTCTTGATGTAGCTATGAAATATAAGTTTGGGCACTCATTCCAGATTCAACATGACAGCAAATTTACTACAATGAGATTCGTTTCCAGACAAGAACACTTGGTAAAACCAATGTTATCTGTTTAGCACAAACACACTAAACACATAAACCCTCTTTATTCAGTACTTAAGTGAATGGCTACACTATCATACAAAGATCAGTGTGACTTTAGACCATTTCTTATATGTCATCTACAGATAAGGTCCAATTCTGCTCAGTACTACAAACGTGTAGTTAAATGTGTATTAAAACCAGATAAAAAGAAAGGTGAAGTGGGAGGAGAGGGAGGGGGGAGTGACTGATGGACAGACAGATATGCGTACCAAATAAACACCAAAAGGACAATATATCTTTACCCATAAAGACACATTTCTGAAATAACTTTCCATTTGGTTAAATACCTAGGTCCATATGTATTCTAAATGAAAAAAGAACTCCTGAAGAAAAAACATTCTAAAATTAATTAATAGTTTAAGAACTACCTGTCAACACAACATACAGTAAGCATAGTTTATTCTTATATAGCTCTTATTACTTAAGTTCATTCACATTTGTTTGCTCATTTTGAAATTGAATATTATTTTCAAAATTAAATAAAAATCTATTAGAAAAATATCAGACGTACTCTCATAGTGAATTAGGAAACCAATGCTGGAACGACTGTTGTCCGTAGAGAACAGCAGATACATGTAATTTCCAGTACTGATAAGGAACTGGGGTGCTTGTGTTCCATGGTATTCTCCAATTAACGGTGACGAGTTACCTGGCCCATCTCTCACTTCCAAAGTATCATAATTTACTTCAGTCTGAAATCTGAAAATAAATATGCAAGTCAGATGGTAGGTAGAGGAATGGTGTTATTTTCTTTAGCTGTCAGGAATGCAACCTACATGTAACCAGTGAAGAATATCATACATATAAAAATTTGCATATTTACAGATCTATCAGTGTATTACTGAGGATAACAACTAAGGAAGGTTTTACACAGCTTTCTCCTTGCTTTGGTGTATAAAATTCATACGGGATGTCATATACTTCAGATCAACCATATGACTGGGCTTCAGAAAGACATTTAGTGGGGAATCTGGGTACAAAAATGCCAACTGTCTCAAAGAAAAATGAATTATGAAGATCCAAGAAATTTCTTGCCCTCAAGCTAAATAATAGTTGGACATCCTAGGAACTTCTTTGATAGTATTTAATTATTTAATCACAGTAATTTTATTATTTGATACTTGAAATTTGGCAAAAGTTGCTTTACATGTTCAGCTGTTTATTTTTTTTTCCAAAGGTTTTTATCTAATGTAGTCTGCTACTCTACTTTTAAATAATTATTTTTGTCCTATGAAGTTTAGCAGTACAGAACCATTAAACTTAAATCAAGCCCTCATTTTGAAATCTGTTACAGCTATAATAAGTGGAATTCCTTAGTTTATCTCAGTGTGTCAAAAAAATAGACAATATAGATAAGAATGGAAAAAGAGACTAACAAGACAGTTGATTTACAAGAATGAATAATTTTAAAATCAACAGCAGAGTCTATGTCTGTGTCAATCACTAAACCACATCACATTTCTCCAGTTCATAAAGGGTGTCTGTGCGTGCAGTCATCCACTACTAACTGTTCTTAAATCAAAAACTTCAAATCTGCTCTTTCTGTAGTTGAAACTTTTACTAGCATTTTTTCATATCAGATGCTTATCAAGACAATTTGCAGTTACATCGGATAATTTTGCAAACTGCAGCATCTAAACCATGCACACATCAATTTCCTGTCAATAAAGTTGGTGCCATTACACAGATATCTATCATGGTTTAAATATATTTGCCTGCAAACCCAACATTCTTATTTTTATAAGTTGTTAATCTTTCAGAAATGCGTTATGTTCTAAAATTTTGTCTTCTCCTGTGGGGCCTATTATTTCAGCTTCTGAGAGCAACAAACTATGTCCCTGCATAATACAACACTTTTTTCAAAGTGAATGCTCTTAAGCTGTTTTGCCAATAGGGGACACATGTTTAGTGGATTTGGAGACAAGAAACTGTGTTTTTCTAATTAAAGAAAACTGCAAATTATTAAACATTCAGAAAAGGGAAAATATATGGGACATTCCTTCAAAATGTAAATAAGCTTTACACTTTGTTAAGAAATGATGGCAGCATGAAAAATTTCCCCTGCTAGGCCATTATGTTTTACAGACCAATTAGCACTGGTCACGTAAAATCACCTTCATAGACACATCAGTATCAGTAACAGCAAGTTCAGATTTATTGGCTATTTAGTAGTCTCTATAGTTCTTCAGTCATGAGTCCCTGAAAACAAAAGCACATTCAGCAAGTGGAAAGTATTTGTTTGCTGAACTATCAGAGCTAATGACTGCTTGGAAACTGACAGGCACTTCAATACCATTCCTTCCTATTCAGACAGAAAACTCTCTAGATTTATGGTGCTTCAAACCAAGCTATCTACTTTATTTGGATATGTTGGCTAAAATCCAGATGATGGCTTTCACTGCTATCTATCCACTCTGACAGTGGAATACAGGACTTGCAGGCTTGCTAACAGATGCAGCATTTTCAGGACCAGTTTCTGGCAGTGAAGCCAGCTAGCACAGAATGGCCTACATCCATGCTATTAAATATGTCCTTTAGCCTCTCAAACGGAGAGATTATTCAAATTTCCTATTATGAACGGTTGCTTGCCCACGCTAACTCCTGGTTGTGCTTGATAATTATTAGGGAGAATGTTAATTGGCAAGCTCAAGGAGTATGTTAGAGACTATTTCAACAATTTAACTGCACAAATACATGAGTTCTTGTGTTTGGGAAGGTTCTCTGGTTCTGTTTAATTTATCAAAATAGACAGTCACAGAGGGCATCACTGAGGTACTTGCCAGTCTTTCAGTACATTTTCACATTTCAGAGATTATACACTGATTCACACTGCAGCAGAATGAGGAAAACAGACAGACACTGCTAGGCTGGTTTAAATGCTTTATTTGTACTCATAATGGATGGACTCAAGATCAATAATTCAATAGTTCAATTATTTTGACAGTTATGTTTGTGAAGGAAACTAATTAGGAATAAAGTGCTCTCAGCCAGCAATTGCAGTTTTCTTAGCAGGGCAGTATGATAGCAGTGGGTTTCAAACCCTCGCTGGAACAGAAAACTTAATAACTCTTAGTGGAATTGCTACCCATTAAAACAACCTTTATTCTCAGTAAGTTCTTGCTCATGTCAAACTTAGAAATTAATTTGTAGTTCACTTGTCTATTTTTGAGGTTTGGGGGGGAACGTGTTTGTTTTGGTTGTTTTGTTTGTTTTTTTAATCTTTGCACTGTCACTAATAAATCAAGATAATTTACTATTGAAAATTCTGCATCTTTACTGAAAATAATTAAATAAGAGTTATTTTGGGGGCTTTTAATTTAAATGTTTATTAGTCTAATTATGTTAGTAAAAGGTAGGACATTCTCCAAATGTTCACATAGAATTTTAAAAGGTCTGTGTTACAACACTATGCTACACTGTTCTTAGTAAACAGTTAGGTAGGTTTTGAATAAGGAGGTTTGTTTTACAGACTGTCCAATAAGTTTTCATCAATATTCAAAGTTCCAAAAATCTTCCAGTCAGCAGTTACCCTTCCAGTCCCTTTCTTTACAGCTTGAATAAATTAAACTTTACTTTTTCGTTACCTTTCCAGGAATTAGTCATGGTCTTAAATGTGAAAAGTTTTAATGTAAAATGTTCATAGGGTTACACAGTCATTTGCTACTATTTCTGGAAAGTTTCTAAGTACTCTGGTAAGGTGCGTTTGTCTAGCAACATTAAAGCTTCATTAGCTCAAGAGTGAGATAATTTACATTATGAATATCAAGTTTGTGCAAGGTTTTATTCTTGCACCTGTATCTTTGATGGCAAGTCAGATAGCTAAGTATAGAAGGGTTCTATTTTCACCAAATTAGACAAAATGCGTGTCAAAAAACTTGACAATTAATTTACAAAAATCAATTAGTTGATTTTGTTATTTATTTGATAGTGATTTTGCTTACTTATTTGTAATTTGCTAACATTATGTTTGACAACAGAGTTAGTTTCCTATAAGTAGTAAAAAGGCTTTCCATACAATTTTCATCCAGGTACCAAAGCCTTCATTTTAACAAAAGCCCCAAAATTGTATTACAAAAGGGAGATTAATATACTATTATTAACATCCCAAAGTATAACAATTTTCATGAAATGTAGTAAAACTATACAATTTTCTAAACCTGCCAGGAAAGCTCTATAAACTTCCAAAGAAAGCAAAGAGAGGTTGCCTCTCTTTTACCAAAAATAGCATGCTTTATGGTAACATTGTTTTGAAATTGAAACATTAGGGAACAGAGACAACCTTTCTTTAATAATTGTCTGCTGTAGTTTAAAAATTGCATGTGAATCAGAATTCTCCATTCAAAAGGGAGGGTTAACTCCAAGATCTTTAATTTCATTGAAGTTCAATTTGTACATAAATCTCTAGAATTCTGTTACTGGAATATGTGTGTGCAGCTGTTTAAAATTCACTAAATTTAGTCCTTAAGCTAGACCATATACCATAGAAGCCTGTTTCCCATTAAGTTCCTCAGAAATATATTGGTCATACTGTTAAGGTCATAGTCAGTCATCCAAACATCTGCAACTTCACTCAACACATTTCCTTTCATAAAATTAAAATTCTCCATCTTATAACCAAGATAGCTTTTTGCTTTCACTGCATTTGGGAAGACATGACTGGACAAATAAATGTAAGCTTCTAATGAATACATTAAGTCTTTAATGAGGGGGGAAAAAAAAAAACCAAAAAACCACAAAAAAACAACCCTGCAACTTAAAATTTGGGAACATCCTGCTGAATGCAATGAAAGCAAACAAGCCTTTGTTGTTGCAAGAGGTAACACAGTAACTTTATGAAACCTGTTTAAACAATTCCCATTCTTTGGTATTAGCCATTCTTTCCTTCATCCCTGACCTTAATGCATTTACATTAAGAAAACAAAACAGGCTTGGAAGAAGGATATTGTAAACTAAATATACGAACTCTTTTAATGTTCTCCCCTACGTTACACTTCATGCCTCTAATAATATTTACAAAAACTCCTAGGCATGTGTTAGTTTTCATTCCTATTTCTTGACAAATATGTTATCAGAACTTTAGCAGCTCAGTGACCAGTGTATATTCAAAATGTATAATTTTATTTATATATCATGGTGGAATTCTTTCTCTAACATGATTCACATTGGACTTACTTAATCTACCCACAATTTTGTTGCCCAGACATCCAATCTTGCAAGAATCTTCAGCAATTCTCCAGTCATCCGCTGTTTTTAGTACCCTGAATAACTTAATATTATTAGTCTAATTTTCTCCTTTTTAAGATCATTTCTGAACATGCTGAACAGTTTTGAACATAACAGATCTCTGTAGAACACCCAGAATTCCACTGTGAGACTTTTATCATCTGTTTATTAAGTTTTTAATCATGCAATGTCCTTCCTTATATTAAAAAGATGCTTAGCTTTTTAATAGTCCTTTACAGGGTAAGGTGCAAAACACAGGTAAACTATATTCAACACATTTCTATGCTTTATGACACCATCAAAGAATTTCAATAGGTTTCTGACATAGGATTTCTTTTACAAAAGCCATACCAACACTTCCTTGGTGTATCGTATTTATCCATGCTTCCACTAGTGCTACATTTTGTTATAGTTTTTGTACTAGGCATCCACTACGCATTTCTTTAGATCTTTACAAAAGATTTAAAATATATGTTTGCTGAAGTGCACAGGTATCAAGACAGTTTTAAAAGAACAGTTACAGTTACACACCACATTCAGTTGTACAGCCAACTCATCTTTGTACTCATCCAGGACTCCAGTCATCAGAACTAGTCGTCTAGCTCTGGTGACTCACTTCATATATGCCACCTCACCTATCAGTGGCACTTCAGTCTGAGACAGATATTCCAGTGAGTTCCTCAAAATGAAGAATGTTGCAAATGTTATGTTTACATGGGTGCAAGAGGGAAACAAACCAATCAATGGAAGTGATACATGCAAAAACTCACTGAGCACATTAAAAATACCACTTTTCAGTTCAGGAATGTCCTGAATTGCAAACTAGAAAAGTAAATATCAAATACATTTATCTGATCCTCACACTCTTCCCTAGGATTCTGCATGTTTGTCCCCATGAGTAACATAGTATCAAGATAGATAGACAGATTTTTGATTTGAACCACTTGAGTCACTTTTACATTCTTCTGCCCTTCTCTCCATTAACTTGCATCCCTTTTCATTTCTGCTCTTAGAAGGCTGAATGATACTGGAAAATTTTGCTCATCACTGTTGACTTCACGTGAGGGTGAAACTAGACACAGGTTATTGCCTCTCCTCTTATATTGCCTGTACAATAGAAGTCACTGCAGCCTAGCTCCAGGTGCTGTCTTCTGTACTGCCCTTTGCATTTTCTGTCAAATGGACTATTCAGTGTGAGATTGGTATCTAGATCAAACACCTAAACAAATGGTTGTTTTTTAATTCTTTTACAAAGATGCTTGAAGGGTGAAGATTTTTTTTTAAAATTTTGTTTTCTTTTTTTAAGGACTTTCTTTGAAAAAAAAATAATCTTGTATGGTTAGACAAAAGTACTAGTTGATGTCACAATAGTTACAAAAGGATTAAACAAGCTGCAGTTCACATTCCTTGTGTGTAAATGCACTTAACACTACTTCATGAAGTAGTGAACACATAAGAAGTAGACTAGGCTGAAAATTACTCTCTCTGACAAAAGATTATTATTCCAAAAGAAGCTTACGCACTACACAGGGACATAATCCCAGTGCATTCTAGTAGCTCTAATTTAGGTCCACACTGAGGTAATGTTTTTGCAAATTAACTGGAATGGTAACTTTGAAATTAAAACTCTGCCTTTAACAATATTGTGATGTCTGGAGGTCTTTTTCTTTCTTGTTTTTATCTCACTGTCAGTACTCACAGTGACACCTGCAGCATCAGAACAAACAAAATCTTGATATCCCTGTGTTAGCATATTCTCACCTGTCAAAAGTGATCTTAATGGAATGTCCTGGTCTTGCTTCAATCACCCATTCACAATTAAGTGAGTCCTTATAATATCCTGGCCACCCTGGTGGTAAGATAAAACCACTTGATGCTGTCAAATGTCCACCACATGGGGCTGAAAGAGAAAAAACATGTATATTTGTATCCTATCAAGTATTTCTAATACAATATTATATACTCAAAGAACTTAAAAAAATGAATTAAAAATCACAGAAAAATAAGTTTCATAGAATCATAGCATGGTTTGAGTTGGAAGGGACCTTAAAGATCATTTAGCTCCAATCCCTCCCTGCCACAGGCAGGGATACTTTTCATCAGATCATGTTGCTCATGACCTGCCCTTGACGGTTTAATATGCAACACAACTAAAATTTCTACATTATATTATGAGCACTTCGTTTCCTTCAGAATCATAAGCCTTGCAATGTGTCTTACCATAGCTTATTACTTTAAATATCTTTATACACACATCATGAAAATTGCTTTTTCCATAATTTTTTTAGATCTAGTATGATTCCACAATTACATGGAAATGTTGAACAAATCGTTCCAAGCAAACCAACCTTATGAAGTTCAATCAAGTCAAGTGCAAGGTCCTACACCTGGGTCGGGGCAATCCCAGGCACAGCTAGGGGCTGGGCAGAGAAGAGATTCAGAGCAGCCCTGCAGAGAAGGACTTGGGGGTGTCAGCTGATGAGAAACTGAAGATAAGCCGGCTTCAGTGTGT
>JANHGB010010583.1:0-55745 GCA_026283785.1 Coracopsis vasa
TTGTTTCAGTTGTTTACAATCCAGACTCAGATGTTATTGGCGGTGCTTGAGGTTAATGTGTACATGTTATGAATACAAAGATTTCAGGCTATGAACATATGAGACTTCTACCTCAGAAATTACATGGAAGCATTGTCTAGTACTGATAATGTTCTCTGCTTTAGCCTCCACGTGTCTTTTTGGATTCAGCTACTAACCAAACTGTTCTGTGTCTCTGGCCTCAAATTTTAACCCCAAACTCCTTCTTCTTTGCATAATTGTTAATTTTTAAAAAAGCCACACATACAAAACAACCACCTGTTAGGAACACCATTACTCTTGAGACATCTCTCCTCTGTCAGATTTGGTTGAAATCTGCCATGTGTTTGAGAACATATCAGTCTGGAACTGACAGACAAATAGTATAATTATATCAGCTTTGTTTCCTTTAGAAACCAAATAAAAATATCTGAGAGATCAACTAGTCCATTTCCCATTTGAAATTAAAGATTATCCTGTAAATATCATCAACATTTCTAATTAACCTAGAACTGCAGGGCTAGAATTTTTCTCCTATGGCATCCTTTCCATCTCCATATAACCTCAGGGAGCACAAACCAGCCCCTTGGGTCTGTCATGTGCTGAATGCATACCAGTGTGGACTGGGATTCCCTTACTTTCACCAGGGGTTGTGACAGAATATATAACATTTTTCATCTCAAATCCAAATCTGCCTTCTCTCCTTCTCCTCTCATCCCCTCATTCACACCCATGCACACATTGCTAAAGAACATTTTCAGTTCTGAGCCTCAGTAATCTTGTCTAGACAATATTTCATCCTGCACCTTAAAATAACATTCATTAGTGGCACATACTAATGGGGCCAAATTCTGTCCTCCATTACACCTCAATGTCCCCACCAGAGTCACAAGACAAAAATAATTGTATAATGAAGGTGTAACCAGGGGGCAAAATGTGGCCTACATTTCTTTAAAATAAATCTGCAGCAAGTAATGCTTGTCCATGTCCCCTGAGAATAAGACCCTTTACATTTGTGTGAAGGGCAATGCCTTTTTTTGTTGTTTACTGGGTAGGTTCACATCTATCTCAGCTTAGGTTCTTCGTGCTGAATTTATCTGTTTGATGCAGTGAAATGCAATAGGCAGACTGCTGACAAGATCTAAGCTCTTGAATACTTTTGCTCTGAAGTGAGTAGTTAAAATTGTTCCAGAGGAGGGGTAGTCAACAGAGGAAAAAGACTGTAAGGGACAATGTTTTTTCCAATGAACTGGAACTGAAAACACAACAGGTGTGGGATGTGTGCCACCAGAAGGAGGGATCTCTAGGGATAGAGGAATGCTTTTCACTTTTATTCTCAACACATAGACAAATTATAGTTGATAACAAGGGATACATGCTCTATATTTGCACAAGATGAAGTGTAGGGAGGGAGGAGAGAGAAAAATTGAACATCAACTTTCATGAATATTACTATATAAACAACAAAGAACATAAAGAAAAAATCCAATTACAGGGTGGAAAAAGTAAAACAAAAAAGAAAACATTTGTGAATGTTGTTCTTGATTTTGTTTGGGTTTTTTTGTGGCTAGATTGGTAGGACTATATAGGGAAAGAACAGGCTTTAAGATTAGTACTCTGAAAAATTTCAGAGTATATTCTTACGATTCATAGATACAGGGCAAAAGAAGAAATATATTCCAAAAAGGATAAAACAGCATGAAGATTTTTTTCCCTTAAAATAACAGAGTACCTCTGTAGTGTACATTTGTACTTAGGAAAATTTTCATTGAAAAGCACTAGATCGGGAGGTGTCCAAAGAGCTGTCTTACACATAAGACTTTTAGACTTTTTTTTCTGTTTCTGATAAAATCTTGTTTCGACCATACGAAAGAGTATACTTTAAAACAATTGAAAATCTTTTCACACAGAAATTTGTGTGCCTCCTGATTATTCTTCAATGTACTCTACATAATTTCATAGCACAGAAAATTTTGATACTATTTCTCTGATCCAAAGTAAAATGTCCTAAGTTAAAACTGCCCTTTGGAAATTAGCTCAAAACTTCCTGCTCAGTAATGTCAAGCTGCATGCTACAGTATCAGAAGCTTTAACTCAAACTGTTTTCTAGTTGCTATAAGACTTACAGGTGAAAGTGATTCATCCATATTTGTGCCATTCTGTGTACTATAGGTACACTCAATTTAAAATATTTTGCACTGAAGTGTTTATAAATGTTTGGATGCTGGCTTCCATTGAAACACACATGAAAGGGTCATTATTTACTGAAATATTTCCCACTGAGAGCAAGCAGAAAGTTATGCCATGAAAGTAATAAATTTTTTCCCTAAAAGAGATATGTCATGTTACATCAGATATCAGACTTGTGTGACCAGAAAGATATTTATTGATGTGACAGCACCTAAAAGAAGACAATATGGCATTAACTTCATGCTTGTCTTTGTACTCTGATCCAACTGATCTAATAGCATTTAGGGTGACAGTCATTCTATCAGATCAGCTATGCACAGAAGAGCAGACTGGGAGGAGAATGTTCACACATGGTGCAGCATAAAAGGACAGGCCGCAGCAGCCTGGATTTAGATTGGTTTGATTTATGGGGAGCCATGTCCTTACATGCACCTTATATAAAGCTTGATTTTTGTCAAGGTAGATGAACCTTCCTGGTATCAGAACACCATTTTTTTTTTGCCTTGTCTTGTTACACCTCACAAATTGGTCCGTATTGCATGCTTTTTATCACCATCTTATCATAAGGTTTTTTTTCCTTAGCGTTTGGCACCAATAGTTATTCCCTCCCACCTCTTCTCCTCCTTCCAAATACATTCTGTATTCTTTTTTTTTTCTGTACCTTATTGCTCCTCCACTCTGTGTTACTTTGTTTTCAGATTTCTTAGTGAAATAGCATCGGGGCTCTGAAGTAATCAAGAGTCTCAGGAAATCTGTAATGCAACTGTCAAAAGAGTGTAATTAACATCAAGAAGTCCAGTTGAGGACATACTAGTTTGCCAGAATGCATGTAGTGTTTTCAGCACCCTCACTGGTGTTGCGATAAAGCCCTAGTAGAGAAACATAGTGAAATCCTTTACTACACAACTAGTGGGTTGAAATTTCACCTGTAGTGTTTAATGATTAACACAAAAGCATGGTGCATCTTCTGGCTAAGTAGTGGAATGAATTCCAGGAGATCTTCTCTTCTTATCTCAATCATGAGGTCCATTATAGGCTACTGAATTATTTTTGGCATGTCACTTACATTCTTTGTATCTGAATGGTATCTGCTAAGTTAGAATAACATTGCTTCCTTTTTCCAGTCTGTCTTGTTTATTTAGATAGAGAACTTTAGAGGCAGAGAGTATCACTTAGAATACTCCTGTGCAAAACCTTACAAGAAAGAGTCCTAAGATGTCTCTTTCAGCAAAATTGAACGTGACACTATCTGTAATTTATTTATATTGTACCTGTGCTAGTCACTGATGAATCCTAACCTTTAGAAAGCTTATCTTGAAATGTTAATCATGTATGTAATCCTTATAGAATTGGGAAGAATAAGTCTCTTCCCTGTCCTAAAAGTATTATTTTTCAATACATATACTTTTGTTGTATTTGACATATTCAAAAGGTGATTGGAACTTCTTTCGAATATGTCAAAAGGAATTTGGAACTCGCCAGAAAAGCAGTTGTTTCAGACTTAATTTTATGCATTTGCATATACTTACTGTGTGCAGTTGTGTTAAAGATATGTGACCAATATTTTACTGAATTATTGATGGCTGTCATTCAGAAGGACTAAATCTGTCTGTGAGCTCTTCGGAACATAGGATGGTCTTACTTTCTATGAACTTCTGGGATGAGATTAGCATAATTGAAGACAATTCATTTTGCCTTTAGAGCTACAGGTTTAAAGAAACACTCTTAGCTCATCCTCACTTAGCTGTATCCTCACTTGGAAGATACATCGGTAGACAAAAGCTAAATAAGGGAGCATAGTCATATATCTGCAGCATCAGGCAGCACTGCTATAGCTCCACCTTGTCACAGCCACATCTGAGACATGCTCCTGTTGAATTCTAACAAAATTTACAGGAAATATATTCTAAGGAAAGAGGTATTTTTCCTTGTGAACACTCTTAATGGCTTAAACCAAGTCTTCTTTTAATGAAAAATTAAAATTGTGATATCAGAAAACTTATGTTCTTAAATCACCAGAACTGCTGTTAACACGTGAGGGAGGAACTGCAGTCATCAAATGCTTCACATACTCTACTCTAGAAAGGAAAAATTCCAATTTTTCTTTTTGAGGGACTAAAAAATATTAAACTTTCTTCAAAGTGGAGTACTGACTGTTTCCAAGGCCTAGAAATTACTATGGATGTTCAAGATATGCTGTATTACCCTTCCTAAAAATTGTTTGTGGTGTGTATGATCCCTTTTTATAGGGCACAAGAAGGATAAGATTAATCCCTGAGATGTGCAGCAAGTAGTTCATGCGTGTACTGCCTTGTTTTAAAGATGAGCATATACAAGATAGACATCTTACCTACCCATTTTGCTTTCTTCTTGTCACTAGGACTTTTTTATGCAGAAAACATTTGGAATTGTGATAGTCCTCAGGAAAACATAGGCAAGATGATGCAGTAAAAGTTATCTTGGTATTTATTAGGAATACTAGGTTATTGGAGGGGGGGGAGAGGGGGAGAAGGGGGAGTGTTATTTGTTTGTTTTCCAGTGAATTGGTAGCATTCTACTTCCCTTCTATAAAATATTAAATTATCCTCATGTAAGGAAATCGTGTTACTATAGGTATGTTCAGCATATATTAAATTAGAAGCTCAAAAACTTGAAGCAGTTACATAAATGCTCAAACCCTCCAACCCAATTTATCAGGAGTTCTAGAGTTTACAAATTCAGATACAAATTCTTGAGACATTAAAATACAACCAACATAAGGCCAAATTGTGTACTGATAGAACTGCAAAATGGCAATTAAATTATACCAGTTTTACATTTGGGGCACAAAAATCTCATTTCCTCTAGAGGCATAGTGGAAAGAGCAAACAAGCAATGCCAATGCTGCAAACCCATCGAGTACTCCAATCAAACTGCCACAGAGTAGCATTAAAGTGCAGGGCAGGGAAGACCTTAAGCGATCACCTTCATTTTCCCCAGTAATGATACCAGAGAACTGCCTTAGATTCTCTTTGATGTAAAGTTTTCTGACCTACCTTTAGTGGAAGGAGATTCCACAGCCTCTCTCAGCTGCCTTTGCCAGTGCTTGTACTTTGAAAGAGGTTATTGGTATCTAGCCTGAATCTGTTTTGCTATGAATTCTCTTTTTCTCTTTTTTTCAGTAGGTGTGTAACAGTGACAGTGAGTAAACCAGTCATTGTCCTTTTTCTAATACTCTTTCCATGTCCAAATCATGGCTACATGTCTCCTTACCACTTACCTCAGTTCTCTCTTTCAGACAAAACTGATTTTTTTCTTAAGGTAGATGTCTTCTAAACCATATATTCTTACTGTGTTCTTTTTTAGTTACTTCAGTTGGTCTATTTCTTCCCTAATACATGGTGCCAAAGACCTGATGTGGTGCTCCAGCTGAGACCTTGCAGAGGCCAATTACAACAGATTTGTTTTCTCTTATTACTTGTATACAATTCTGCTTTTTCTACAACCGACACTGAGGTTCATCTTGCTTGCACGAGAAACACTTTGCTGGGTTATATTTCAGTCGTGGTTTCTTATAAGCTGCCTGTCATTCTCTGCAGGATGATAGCATAAGCAGTTACCACTTACATTTTTTATGTGGACTTTTGATTGTTTGTTTGTTGGTATTTTTTTTACCCATATACAAAGCCTTATTAATTTCAATTTGCTCACTTCAGAATACTTTTCCAGTTTATCATGACTATTTTGAATTCTGATCTTGTCTCCCACATAAAATATAAGTCTTGTATCTTTCACAAGCTTGGTGGTGCTAATCTACACTCCATTCTTCCTGACATTGAAGCTGATACTGGTTAGGACTGGTCATGCTAATCTACAATCCATTCTTCCTGACATTAAAGCTGATACTAGTTAGGACTGGTCATAACACTGTAAAATACTTGACATCTCCACTCAGTCTGACACCAAAACATTGGTATCTGCTTTTCCAATAATTTTTTTCAATCAGTTTGGTTCCTGTTCTATTTTATCTATCCCTCCTGTTTTTCAGAAGATGGTTCCATGTTCTGTGGGAGCAAGACAAGCATCTTGTCATCGAGTGTTCGTTTGCCAAACAAGGAATCTGCTCCTTCCCTGGAAAAAAAGGAAGTAAAAAAACTAGAAAGAGCCTGAAAGCACTGACATAGTTCATTCTTTCTCTAGTCTGTTACAGGAACATCATGTGGGATGGAACCAAAGTATCACTGAAGTCCTGATATAGCATGTCAGTGAACTACCACGTAAGGCGAAAGCACATCTTTCTATCGAGGTTGCCAGACACTTAATAATCCTTATTAAAATATTAAGCAATTTGGAAGTTTTCATTCTGATACATGCCCAATTTTTTTTTTTTTTTTAATGTATTAAAAATCTCAGCACCTCACCATTTCTTAGAGCAAGGGTAGGAAGACTTTTTGAGAGGTTTTAGTATAATTCCATACTTTGGAAGAGAAGTAGAATTTCGAAAGGGTTGATTTTGTACCAGGAAAGTGCTTCCCCATTTCTTGTAAAAATCCATCCACAATTGACCATATTGTAGTTTTAATTCATACAGCTCATTATATACTTCTTAGAACTCACATGGAATTCTAAGAACTTCCCCTGAAGACGCTTCCTTCTATTTCCTTGTGTCCTGTTGTTGGTTGCCGGGGAGAGAAGATCAGCACTGTCCTCTCTGCTGCCCACCTTGAGAATATGTTTTGTCCAAAAGGATCATGGAGTTTTTATCAAGTCATACCCCATTAATGACTGTGGGACCACAGTTTGAGAATGCAGACAAAGAGGGTGGACTAGCTTGATGAGGATTGAGCAGCATTGTGGAACCTGGTAATTGGACTCAGGGCAAAAAGGACTTAGAGTGAACAGACTGGCTGGGAACAATGATTTAGCATTTAGCTGTGTGCCTGCTGTATAAAGATCTTTGTAAGTTCAATCTTTCCTATTCAAACTATAATTCATCTTTTTCAGTCTGCTGTGAGGGATGCACAATTCAAGATGAGAATATCATTACTTACATTTGATTTTAGAGTAGAGATGCATCCTTCAACACTGTTTAATATACTTCAGTTTTATCACCTAAAAAAAAAAATCTGTAAGAGTTTTATATTTAGTTTTCTGTACCCGTAGTATAGTGAAACCAACTTCAATATTTATGCATATGTTAAGGGAATCCATTTTGAACAACTTTTCACAGAGTAATTTCTTCAAAGACTTGGTTATTAATAATGAATATGTCTTGCAAATCTAGTAAAGCAGTCAACCTATATAATTCTTTCTTATAACACAAGATATAAAGAGGTTCAAAATGGAGATGAGAAAAGCATCCAAACCAGTTAAAAACTATGGTGATATTACAGTTATTTTAATTCTAACATTGTCTCATAGTATTTTTATAATGATCTCTTCGTATATTTTGGGTAGGCAACTCAGCATATTTTCTAAATTTGACAGAATTACTTAAAATTCTTCTCCTTCTTATTATGTTATTTATCTATCACATTTACCTGGACACTTCCTAATGTTCTTCCTGTCTTCCCCCTCACTCATAGCTATGCGCAAGACCATTCTAGCAGGGTGAAATGCCCTTTCAGTTCATTACGTCTTTCTAGCACGGTTCATATTGTTCTTAGCCTAATTTTAGCTGTAGTGAGTCACTTTCCTTCACCTTCTGTGTGGAGTCACTTCTCCACACAGAGGAACCTATAACTTAGATGTAGAAGCATTTTTTAGCCAAGACTTGCTTATTTACTTAACTGATAGAGTGAGTGAACCCTAAACTCTTAACAGCCTAGCATGCTGCTGGTGAGCAAAGAGGCAGAGTCACTGAGAGCTGATACTCCTCCAGTATTATACCAAAACATGTCTTTCTTAGAACTGAAATAACTGTCTGGGAAAGGCATATGATGCACCTCATCTGAAAGAGCAGTGGAATGTGCCTCTAGGTATTTTCAGAAGTAAAAGAGAAACACCGATACAGGTAGGGCTTTGCAGAGATGAAGCTAACATTCAGGATAAGCTAATACCAGTTACCTGAACAGATTGGGAAATAGATATTTGCCTTCTAGTATAGGACTGTTTCTATCATTATTTTAAACTTTAGTATAGCTTGGTTTTTTTCTCTTATTCTGGACAATATACATTTTATTATTGTGATAAAATGACTAATTATTTGGGGCCTCCAAATCAAGAAGGATGTGGACCTGCTCGAGCAAGTCCAGAGGAGGGCCATAAAGATGATCAGAGGTCTGGAGCACCTCCCCTATGAAAACAGGCTGAGAGAGTTGGGCTTGTTCAGCCTGGAGAAGAGAAGGCTCTGGGGGGATCTTATAGCAGCCTTTCAGTACTTAAAGGGGGCCTACAAGTAATCTGGAGAAGGACTTTTTCCACGGGCCCGTAGTGATGGGACAAGGGGGAATGATTTTAAACTGAAATAGGGTAAGTTTAGATTAGACATTAGGAAAAAATTCTTTACTATTAGGGTGGTGAGGCACTGGAACAGATTGCCCAGAGAAGCTGTGGGTGCCCCAGCGTGTATTCAAGGCCAGGTTGTATGGGGCTTTGAGCAACCTGATCTAGCAGAAGGCGTCCCTACCTACGGCAAAGGGGTTGGAACTAGATGATCTTTAAGGTCCCTTCCAACCCAAACCTTTCTGTGATTCTATGAATGCAGTAACAAAGAATTAGCCACAAACAACGAAAAAGGTAGGGGAAGGAAAAAGTGGGTTGCAGTTTTTTCCTAAATTTTAGTTGTAAAATACTCATGGGGAGGGCACCCATTAAAATTATTTAGGTATAGGGTATCAGAATAATAGGCTTGTAATAAAAGCACACACAAAAAGTAATTAAGATCTTCCTACTGTCTCAGATTCTCATTCCCTATCAGTTTCATTCCTTGAAGGAAAATGTTATAGACAGCAATCTCCTGACTCTTGAAGCCTCATAACTTGAGATATTATGACAGTAATTCTTACGATATGAACTTTCCAGAGGAGCTGACTGTTAAAGGAAGAGTATTCACAATAGCTCAAATAACAGCCAACATGCAGGTATAATAAAGTACTACCTTCTAATATGGCTTCTTTACTGCAAGAAGAAGCTGGGTGCGAAAGAGATTGTGGTAGGGAGGGCTGGGACACTCGTAGGAGCATGAATTCCCCATGTTATCTTCCTTAGCTACTTCCTGAGAAAAAGAAAAAAATTGAGAAGTTTGGGGTAGGGGGAGAGGAAGTGATATTGCACAGAGAGAAACAGCAAGTTCAGGCAATGTACAACATAGTGTGGGATAAATGATGTCCTGGGTAATGTAAAAAGGAGCTGTCCATAGCTGAGGGAGGAGGTGTCTAAAACCATATGGAAAACACAATGAATGAAGAAAATTTCCTTATATGACAAAGGGATCCTTGGAGGAAGTAAGTTTTGTAATTATTACTGTGTAAGACTGGTTACTGCATCCAAATGACTTTCCAGGCTTGCTTCATCAGAAAAATAGATGCTAAGATAGTAATTAATAATTCAATTGAAGTCCTTCCTTTATTTCACTACCCCAGAAATCAAACTCTGGTATTTTGCCACAGGCTTCTGGCAAAATGACTGCACATTAAAATGTCTAAAGTGCCCTTGAGGTTTTAACAGCAAGTTCTGTAGATCATAAAGAGAGAAAACCCTGAAGAAATAAAAATGCAGTTGTCTGTCATTTTAAAAGAGGAGAATTAAGAAAATAGATTCTAAAGAGCCTTGCTATGCTACATACAAGTACAGCTGTTTCTAATCAATTAATACCTGGCCAGGATGCTGGCCAGGATGTTGCTTGTTTTACTCATTCATAGATTCCAGCTTCTCATACAAGAAAAATGAGTAAGTTCTGGAGCAATTTCATTACCTTCAGGCCAAATTATACAGAAATGCCAAGACCAAATACACAACTTCTGGATCTGAGCTTCAGGATAACATAAACTTCGGAACAGAAAGGGAGGGGAAAGAATGGAAAGGGAAAGAAGAGGAGGGGAGGGCAAGACAGAGGAGTCAAGGCAAGAAAGCATGGAATTGTTGGACTCTTCTATGTTTCTATACAAGTACATAGAGCAGAGAGGATTCCTTAGCAACCTAGAGGATAGGAGCAGAACCTGTGTTTATGTTTGTCTTTACTATCTATAGAAAAATAGCACTATGTATTTTAGTTCTGTTTACATTCTGTATTCCCGGTGAGAAAGCTAATACAAATGTGGAAACAAGGTAATGAATGCAGGAAGCTTAAGAAATTTATTGAAGTGGTATTGAAGTGGAGAAGTCTGTGAGAATGCATTTGACTTTCACAAAGAGTTTAACTGAAAGGCAAGAATGTGCAGTACTACGTTATACACATGACTACCTCAGTGGTGTTGATATGTGATTAAACACATAGATCATGTGCAATAACTGTGGGTGCATGGGTTTCTGTTAAACTGCAAGAGGATTTTCAGCCAGTACTGTGCTAGAAATTTCCCCAGCCAGCTACAGCTGCATGGTACACACAAATTCTGAGGTAGTTTTCTTTGGGTTTTAGTTCCTTTTTTTCCGCAGGAGGTAAATCATACACTATCATAAACTCTGCTGCTTACTGAGAGTCAAACTATGTTTTGTTGCTGCTGTTGTTTTTCTTTGTACCTGACCAAAGTAAACAGATGTGACACAGTTAAAGAAGACATTTTTTTAGGAGTCAATGGAGAGACAAACTCCCCTGCAGCAACAAAAAATACCCAAACAAAACAAGTATCTGCAACAACTTCTTAGAATGATATAGATAGGTTCACAACTACGTGAACTAACGTTCTCCTTGAACTCTTGGTGTGCCTCCTGTACTTTGGAACAACATTCTGCCTATTGTCCATTTCGCCTCTCACACAGGAGAGGGACAAAGAAAGATAAAAGAATGGAGGATATAAAAAAAACCCAGCAGCAGCACATTTATTTTTTTTTACTTTTTATGCTGCTGAGCTTTACTTCCTGCAAAAGGAAGGAAAATGTCCTTCTATTCGTATCGTTGCCTATGGCACTTTCCTCTCTGTGGATCCCATTAATTTTAACACACTGGTCTTACCATGTACATCCGAGCTCCTATCCCATTTTTGGTGCCTTTCGGTGCCCTGAAGATTCATAAGGGGAAGTAGGACACAGCTTCATAGGAAAAAAAAGGGCAAAAGCTCAAAGTAAGTGAGAAATTTCTGCAGAAATGATAGATTGCTGACAGTCTTGCAAAGCAAGGCAATACTTTCCCCTTCCTCTCTTCATTCATCTTCATTCAATTTACAGTCAGGAAGGGGACAGGTTTTTCTGCAGAAGTTGATATTCTGTCCACTACCTAAATAATCAGAACTTGTAATGATATAAGTGATCATTTCTGGACTAAAATAAGTAAAATTCTTACTTAAGCAATTAAAATGTAATTTACAATCATAATTAGATAAAAAAGGTGCAGAAATTTCTTTGCAGCTCCCTTTAGTGACTTTCTCAGTGTTAGAAATGTTATTCTTTTCATGCTTCATAAATTTCACAAAAATTAACTTAAATAGGTGGTCTGTTAGCTAGACTTGGTGATTAATGATTAATAATCACACTATACTGTATTTCCTAGTGCCTAGATAGTTTTATAATACAAACACACGATTACATATTAGTTGGAATGACTGACTTCTAAGCAAACTCTTTTTCTGGGTGAGAAGTCTCTTTTGTCTACTCCTAGTTCCTGATACACAAATTAGAATTACATTGTCAATAACAGCAACTCAGAGCAGTCGAGATTTAAACCCCAAATTTTCTTAACTGTCTTCCTCTGAGATTGCACAGGACTATAAATTATGCTGGGTAGAAAAAAATGGGAGAAAATGATGCAATCTTATTCTGCATCAGACTCCAGGGTTTTTTTCTTATTTGATTAACAGTATTCTCTCTCAGTTCACAAGGGGAAGACCTCCCGTACAGAATGGAGCACAATTCTATTTTTATGGAGATCAGTACAAACAGGTACTTTCTGCCTTTCTGTATTGTCCTCAAAGTCTTCGAAAATGTGATTTTTGAATGTCAAATACTTTTCGTATCATCAGAAAGTTATATATACAATAAAAAAGTGTCAGATATATTCTTTATTTAAACTGAAGGTAGTTTAATATGAACATATAAAGATCTATTTTGCATTCTGCTAACCACATCTTTTAACGTACCTGCATTTTCTCTGAACTTCTGGGCAGCGTCATGATTTAATCCATACAATTCCAAAGACAGATTTAAAAAAAAAATAAAATAAAATCTGCTTTCCTCAAGACTGATCAACAGGGAACATAGAAAGTTAACTCTGTCTTTTCTTCCAGCTATTTTTCCATCCAGCATAGTTTATTTAACGCTTGAGGAACTGAGGACATCTCTAGCTATAGGAACAGAATAGTGTTATTTAGAAAACCATGAAAACTGCAATTGCTCCATCACATTTTATGATGGACAAATTATAACCCTAACTCACAGCGATATTTCTAAATTCATAAAAAACTAAAAAAATTTCTGAGACTTACAGAAGATGCTGAAGAAGTGATGGATACCGGGATTACTGACACGTCCATAGCCTCCACCTTATCTTTGTCCCATATAATACATATGTTTCTGGTGACACGGCACTGAAAGGTTTAGGCAGTCCTTCCATCACCATCACAGCATGCATATTGGATCTGTACCTACTACTGCATAGGCAACAGTTTTAGTCCCCCAGTGAAAAAAAAAACAAAACCAAAACCAACCAAAAACCACAACCAAAGTGATTATGGAAAAATAATTTGCAAAGGCAGTTCCTTTTTTTCAATATTCTATATGGGACTTGGTAAAGCACAATATCCACTCTGACTAGCTAAAATGGTATTACTAAGCTATATTCAAATTAATCATTCAGTAATACTAGCCTCATAAACATGGTTGAATTGAAATGCCAATGAATGTACAATTGGTATTTCTTTCATGCATAGTATACTACACCTCAATAGGGTTTTATGCATTTCTCCAGCCAGATAAGAAAAGATGGTAGGAAAATATTCACTAAAGCCGTGTATTAGATAATTTAGGATGCTGACAGTGCTGAGGTTCTTCAGCAATTTCTTTACTGTCTTGCACTTTACCATCAATTTGTAATAAACCTGGTTTTACTGCTGACTTGTGAGGCTTATGAGGAATTAACAAAAGAAAATGGAAAGAAGCTGGAATTCTTATGATGTGATATAATTACCTGTACATGTTATTAAGGCTAGGTCCATTTTAGTGAACTGCTACCATATAAATTCTTTTATATTAGAAACGATGCACAGTTACAGAGCATTTTCTGTGTACCTCAGGAGCTAAATACTTAACCTTTCTCCTTTCTCATTAATGATTATTACACAACTTTTATGAAACACACTCAAAAATCATGTTGGCTTCTCCTAGTCAGTAGAAATGCTGAGGATTTTCTGTATCAGGTGATTCAAGTGCAACATATATCTATACTAAAAAGGTCATGGATAATTCTTTGATATTTTCTCTAACTTCTCCCTGATTGGTGATGATTATCCCAGTTCATCGTAAACTTTGTGTACCTGAGAGCATACCAGCTATATAACAAGCTTCAAAACAACCACTAGAGTTGCTTCAAAGCATAAATACTCAGTCTTGCTGTCTCCGAGTTTCCACGGCACTTACAAGCACCACTAGCACTGAAGTTCATTCTTGGATTCACAGAAAAGAGGCTACTCTAAAGCTGTAGAACATTCACTCTTGGATAGATTTTATGCAAAATACTGAACTGAGCTACTTAAATATGCATTTAATGATAGCCTTGTTTCTTCAAGTGTTTTGCCTGATATCCAATCAGAGCTAGACATGATCAGCACATATTTTCACAGTAAAATAAATTCCTTGTTTCTCTTGACCAAGAGAAAAGAGCATTTTTCAAATGATACTGGAACAGGTTTTCTGAAAATGAAACCAACAAAAGTGAGGCAAAAAAAGTTTTTGTCAATGACAACCTTTTTTTCTCTTTTACATTCTGGTTATTATATACACAGATGCATTTATGTTTTTGTTAAAAGAAAGCAAATTTGTTTGAAACTGAATACAAATTGCAGGGCTTTGTTTTTTCTGATACTGCTGGGTTTTTTTCTGGAGCAATAAATATCATTGCTGAATAAATAAATAAATAGAACCCCAGAACATCAAGGCAACATGCCAGTTTCCTCACTACTTCTGTCCACTACAGTCAGCTACACCAGTGCTCTTTTTCTGAGGCTCAACCTTGTTTATAAACCCTCTCACTACATATTGCAATGTTACTCTTATTTTTCCAAAGCCTTATGGTATTATCATCACAAGTCAAGCCTTAGGACATTATCACAAGCTAGAAATGAGGCAGTCAGAACCGTAGTTGTACAAGGCGATACTTCAAGAATACCCTAAAAGGCAGTCTTAGTTAAGTGCAGTTCTAGTGTCCAACTTTTTGAGCTGCTGGCTACAAAACCGACAACATGATGGAAAGCACAGGCCACTCCAAAAAGAAAAATGGTGCCTTATGGCAGGATAAGTATGCCAGCTGTAGAGTGCAAACACATCAGCAACAGACTGGCACCTGTGTTTGAGCAGTAGTGTGAAATACATCTTTAAAACTTCCAGAGAAGTTACAGCATTTAATTATTACCTGATAGTGCCGTGTTTTCTCCTTCTTAATAAGTAGGAGTCACAACATTGGCATCTTAGTCATCACTCTGGTTATGGGGAAAGTCTTTTAGCACCTGAAGCCTATATTTAAATGCGAGAAATTAATGAACACCAATGTTCTGGTCCTTGAGTTTATCTCCCCCACAATTTTTAGGATTCATCACCAAAGTATCAGTTGTTATTATAACAATCAGTCAGAAAGAATCACTTCAATGAGCCAGAGGCATTGTATATGTGCATTTTCATAAAGTAAACAAATATTAGTAATATCTGGAGCAAAAAAATGCATATCTTTATCTTATGTAAACCCTGAAGATTTGCAGGCATGTAGCAAAAAAAGATACTACTGCTGACGATGCATTAACAGTGAGATATTCCTGTTTTCTTGACACAGGTCTGACTACTACTTCACCTCTGTTTAGTAACCTAGTAATCTTTCCAAACTCCTCAGGGGATATGAATTCTTTATCAGGCTTAAGTCATACTGGAGTAAATTCAGAAAAAAATCCAAACTGCTCCTTGTGCTAATGCCAGCAGCCACATCGATCCAGTAATGCCATACAGAGCAAAAAGGTACATGATGAAATCAGTCTGGGGATTAAGTGGGAAGTTTCTTGCTGTTTCTGTAGACATTTCTAGTTTGCAAGATTCTGCAATGTGCTAGATTTTGTATTCATGTAAGACTATTTCTACACCTTCTCTCCACACAAGGGAAATAAACAGCCTAGTAACTCTCAAGCCAATTAATCATTTACTTCCAGTACCCTCAGTATACAGGTGTAGAAACTGTTCATTACTATTCTTTGCCTTGCTGCAATCTATTTCATCAAAGAAAACCAACGGGCTTCATTGCTGACAGTTGTTTGGGCACTTGTGAAAGCTGTGCAAGTTTCCTGAGTAGTTCTTTGTCCTTGTGTAGCCACATTTTATAATTCTTCTAAAATACACTCAAGAAACATATAAACCAACACAAATCCATGTAAAAAAATGTAAAAATCTATCACTACACTGAACTGGGGTCAGGATCTTACGGTCAGGAGAAACAGCTTGAAAGAATTTACATTTATCAGTCCAACTGATGTGAGCCGCTGTAGACTGATGCTACTATAGGCAAACACTGCTTTCAGAAATAAAGGGCAAAACATATTACATCAGGTTTTATCCATAGTTTAACTTTGACACAGTTGCAACAGAGATATGCACCGTTATTTAAGCTTTCAGCTGCAAGTACTAAGCTGCTATCGTAAATAGAATCATAGAATAGTTAGGGTTGAAAAGGACCTTAAGATCATATTGTTAATATATTTTTCCTTGTCCAGAACTGACTGATACAGAAATGTTCTCTACCATGATTTACAATGCCTCATATTTAATGGATTTTGATTGTTTGCCCAGTATCTTCTAAGCATATATAAGAATTAATGTAAGTGTCTGGGTCAATATAATCTGGTCTGCTTTCTGACAAAGAAATATTTTATCTATGTATTTTACTTTCTGTTATGTGAAGAGCAACCTGCATTTGCTTTGTATACCCATCTGAGATGACCACCAGCAGTACTGTGCAGAAGCAGAAAAAAGGCCTACAAAACCCCATACTCTGTAATCTTCTATTGTCACGCATTTCTTATCAATAACAAGTCGCTTCATAGCAATAACTTCAGAATACGTGTTAATCACATACCACAAATGGAATTTTGACTAGAGAAAAATCATTTTAATCTCAAAAGTCACCTCAGCTGTAGCATTTAATCCTCAAAAGAGAGCTATTCAATAATGCAGTTGTAAATTTGAGCATGGCCAGAAGGGCAGAAAAAAGGAAAGAAAAAAAAAAAGTATATTTCTGCAGCTCTTTCCAAAACAAGTAATAAAAAGAGTGCCTTCATTCTTTTCCTTTCATTGCTTTTAGAGCATACAAGGAAAATTGGAGTGTAAAAGAGTGTTGCAGAAAGTGCAGGAGCAAAGGCAAATTTGAAGGCAGTTTTCAAAAACAGAGGTTTAGCAGGGAAAAAGCAGAGAATTAAGGTTCTTTTATTACACATTAGAGCATGCTCAAAAAATGTTATGCATATCTCCTTTTGGTTAAGCTCAGATACAGCAATAATATCTGATATACTGTCTCCTGAGACCATTTCCCCACTGGTCTTGAGATTGTTTCTTAGGTTGTTGTCTACAATATCTTTTTTTCTCTATTTTCATCCTGTAGCATCACTGTTGCATTTCACTCTTACCAAAATTATCAACAGAAAACCAGAAGAAAGTTATCAAAAGATAAAAATGTGTATGAACTTGTTATATCACTGGAAGTTCTGAAAAGCACATATTTGTATACCATTTTCATTGTAAGGAGTCTGTGTGTGTATGTAAATGGCATATGAGATTTTCTAAATGAGAAAGAATCAAAAAGCCACATTTCATTGCCCATCACTCTTGTTGAAGGTGGAACACCTTTCTGTACTTAGGCTTGTGTTTGGTTTTTTTTTCATAAAGTGAACCCCATTCAGACCTATTCAGTTTCCCCTTGGAACAGTTACATCTTAATTGAGGGTAGATAAATTACCTACCCTCAGCTTCTGTATATAAGCACCACAGAACCCAGTCTATTATCACAAGACACTCTTCCTATAGAGATTCATCTTTATTCCAATAGAATCTAGGAGTTAGGTAAATGTTCATTAAAAAAACTATCAGCTCTTTATCTGTGTTAGTACAGTAAGAGAAAGTTGCTACTATCATATGGCCTTCATCAAATGATAGACTGTTCATGTGGTGTAACTGACACCTTTTTGTATAGTAGAACACAATTTCTGTCTTTCTGCTTTTTGTTTTTAAACAGATGGGCTTCAGATACTTTAAGATCCTGAAAAAAAATTTCATATCCCACACATTGGGTATATGAGCATAAATGGTCAATTATTTGAGATTACTTTCAAATTAAGTTTAGTTCATTTACTTGATTATTTAGAAAAATAATAGTAATTTGAATTTTCTATTTTAGGATCTGATTTTGAACAGTTGGAGGTCCATGCGAGAAGTTGCCCTATTTTTGTTAGTGTAATTCAGCTAAATAATGTTTTTGTGTCAGGGAATAAATTTCATTCTATATTCTACCTATTTCCATGAGAAGAAGAATTAAATGGCAATGGGATAAATGATTTTCCATGGCCACAAAACTGCACAAATATCTGGGGAAAAAAATGTTAGGCTTGCCAAGACAGTGAGCTATAAACACTCTTGTTGCTGTTCCTGGGGGGGAAGGAAGAGGCTTTATTTTGGACCGAGAACAACTGTCAAAAGAGGGATATTTTTAATCAAATCACTTATGTGATTTGATGCTATTAAATTACAATGGCCTTTTGTTTCCTTCAATTGCTCTCTCCCCTAAAAAAGTGTCAAACTCGTGAGGACAAGAAGAGAATTAAGGGATATTAAAGATAACCAGAATTTGAATCAACAGCTGAAATCTAAAGTTAACAGAGTTCAAACTGGGAAAATGATGCCATATTTAATAGTGAGACAGTGAAGGTGATCATCATGAAACATGACATTCTTCATCATCTATAGTTAAGATTGATGTCTTTCTAAAAGATTTACTCAAATAGAGCTTATAAAGTTAGGTGTAGTAATCTCTTTCAGGAATTCTACATTAACATTACCTAAGAGGTAAAACATAAATTTATAATTTTTATCTGACTTTTAATTCTATGAATATTATTAATATATATCTAGCAGAAAAATCTGATACAGATGATAGGATAATTATGAATGAGTAAAAGATGAAATACATTTTTACTCCAAAGAAACTGATTTTCTTTTGTATACTTTTCTTTAAAAAGAAAATAAATTGGATAATTATATTAGATAATTGCAATTAATTGTAAAATAAGTATATGCAAAAAATCTCTATGTAAATAATCACAATGAACATGCTTTAGACTGTAAAAATGAAACTGTCATTTAATTTTTCTGAATGGCCTATATTAGAAACCATGTAGAGAACAGCAGAGGTAATTTGAAATGAATTTATCAAATTATATCCATTCAAGATAACTTCTCACTGGAAAATAGTGAGGGACAGGTGAACTATTCAGATGACGCAGGTCACAGAAGCCACCTGCTCTGAAGGTGGAGCTTTGGAAGGCTCCTTTAAAACCCCTTTGGATCAAGCTTCAGGAAAAGAAAGCAGGTGTGACACTCTCTATATGGAGGATGTGATCTAAACGGGTCCCTCAAAAAGTGACTGCAGCCTTTAAGTGCTTTCACTCTGGTCACAGCTGGAAGCTGAACTGTGGATTTGTAGGTCAAGCTTTTACACTTATTGCTGATAACTATCAGAAGCTATACGGAATTCTTTTCAGATTCTTTTCAGACACTGACCTAGATTTAGCCTGATCAGTTGAAAGGCCTTTTTGCAGGGAGAAACCCCTGTCCGTCCTTATATTCTCTCTAATTTATGCAATTCATTTAGTCTAGAAGACACTACGGCCATCAGAGTAAGAAGACAATTCAAAGCGTCAAGGGAATACACTAAATATGAGCATACCCTAGCTTCATCACCTCTGTATGACTGACTGCAACAAAGATTATTCTACAGCACTACAAAATCGTGGCTCCTGTGACCTATTCCCTTAGGACATCAACCAAAATTTCAGTCTCATTATAGACTTTGAGAGCTTTCATCTTTGCCAAGTTCAAGTTCAGGATGATGACTTTGACCTTCTCAGAGCACCTCTAAATACAGAGAAATGGGGGTCTTCATCATGGGCACTTTTTTCTGTATATCCAGAAAAGCAGCTTAATGAAATTTTCTACTGTATTCACCATAAGCTTAGATTCACTTTTCCATGGTACTCCTCATCAAATTCTTATCAAATTCCTTTTCACATCTAGAATCTCAAAGAGAGGGCATTTAGCACTTCTCTCATCTTAGTAATTTTCTACTAGAAATCTACTAATCCTTAAAATATCAATATCACATTCTAATGAGCACCTTTTTACTTCTACTACCCTCTACTACCTTCTACTTTACTGTTACATCTAAGCAAAACAAAACAAAACAAAAAACTTTTGTTTTTCTTACTAAGAAGGCTGTGCACAACCTTAGCTGACCTCAAAGACAAGAAAGATGTTCCAGGCTACACAGGGAGTTTGTGACATTCTGTACATTTATATACCTTCAACCTTAACCTTTCCCAAAATGTAAGGATTTTCTGAAACTCTCAAGATTGCTGATATAGTGTTCTTACCTTTAAAATCTTTAAGGGGTATCTAGCAGAGCACACCACCAGAAACAAACACATATATTAATTTTCAAGACTTATAATGACAGAATCCATTATTTTTTTGTTTTGTTTTTTTTTTAAATCAGAATAATTTTATGTCTTCCTAACCTGTTATAGTGTAGTGAGATAGTTTCCCAGTAGAACTGCCAAGTCCAAAGTATTTTAAATTCCTGTTCTTTCTGTAGTACCATTGCCTTTACAGAATGAAGCACTAATTTAGGTTGACTGACAATCAGCAGATAATAAGAAGAAATCAGTATATTAGGACTCAATTTTATAAAGATAGTGCTAAAAATTCCTTTTTGCACATTATGAATATATAGTAAAACTTAATAATGTGAAAACTAGAATCCAAATATCTGCCAAAATGCATCCTATTTTTCAACATGGTCAACTCATTGCACATTTGTTGGCTCATCTTCCCAGTGAAGATAGTGCTCTCACCGCTAATCTGTGCAAGACATTGCATCTTACACTAATTCATTTAGTGTTCAACAGCTCTGAAAGCCATTTAAATTGCTTTCAGATGACATTTCCAGAATATTTTCAGGGGTTTCTATGCTTGCTTTGTATTCCATACAGGAATTAACATCTGAAATAGCAAGTACACACAGGAAAATAAATCAGTTTATCTCTGGTTTTGGCTCTCTTGGAAGATACTTGCATTTGAACTGGAAGATAGCTGAAACTATTTGAGTGGAGCAGTCAGATTTGGAACATCTGAGTTTACATATATATTTCAACTCCATTGCTATTTTTCATGATTAAAATCATGTTCTTGTTCTTTCTTATTTTTGGCCATTGTCTTCCTGGGTATTTTGTATTCCATAAGTGGTCATTAACCAGCAGTGTCTATCATTTAATTTCAAGCCAATCTCTAACTACTTGAAATCCCATTCAACCTTATAGCACATATGAATCACATCAAATGAAACATTGTTTTTTATCCTATCCTACTTTTCTTTTTGATGATTCTAAACCTATACCTGCTCATATAATCTATATATTTTTTTCTCTTTCACTGAACACACATTTACTATTCAGCACTGAGGGCACAGGGAATATTTTTTGTGTACATCCTAAAAGGTTGCATTGATTTTCTTATAGATAAGGGTTTGGGTTTTTTAGGAGTTGGGTTTTTTCTTTCTTAAGACAAACATGATGAGCATCCAAAAACATGAAAGGAAACACATTGTGGCTACATCACTCTGTAACTGATGTTAATTTTTCCCATTTATAGACAAAACAGAATACCTAAAACAATATCTAGGCCACTGCTCTGCTGTTTTTAAAGTTGTTAATACCTATAATAAAATCTATTTTTGGTATGTTAATCTTTAAACTACCCAGAGTTTCTGTTCCTTGAATTCTGCTTGTCACACTGCCAATTTATATTGGTTTTTTAAGCTTTTTGAATCTAGTCCTTTCTAGTTATAAGTAATGTAAATGGCATCTACTTGTTCAACCAACTAAATTAGTATGCAATACGTTTTTGCTTCTTAGATTGTCATCAGTGTAGACAGTGAAAATGAGACCAGGGGAATTCACTACGTGCTTCTGCAATAATACAAGCAGCTCAGAAACTGCCTTGCTGGTTCAAGACGTAGGAAGAGGGTAAGAGTGATTTACATGCCACAAGGGTATTGATGTGCCTTAAATAGTTGAAGGACTTGAGTTGCAGGCCTCAGTTTGGAGAAGGAGAGCAGGGATGCACGTTAGGAGTAAAGGGAAAAGGAGAAATATCAGTGATTATGGGTTATGGACAGGAAGCACTGACCTTGAAAGAAAATAGTTAAGGAGACAAGAGAGAATGCTGGCATGGTGGATTAACAGGCAGAGTCTGCAGTGAGGCTATAGTATATATAAATATATCTATGCATGCATACATGTATGCATATTTTTTCTTCATTTTTTGGTGTATATATTATTTTCTTTTACTCAATTTGTCAATAGTTGTTGGAACCATTCAGTAACAAGAATATACCCCTACTTACTTTCAGGCTTATTTATCACACAAATTAAATATCAAATCACCACTCTCCTTTTAATTACTATCCTTAGTGAAAGCTGCTGGCCTGATTTACAGAACAGTACAGCAAATGCAAGAATTCACAGACTTCATTATGAGCTGTAAGCACCTATAAAAATGAGGCCAACTTTATACTTGGGTATTGCACAACCCAGACCTAATAAAGCAGCCACACTGCTGGACATCTTCTGTATAAAACATTCATGATGAAAACATAAAGATTGCAGTGTGGAGACTGATATTTTGAGAGTTGGTTTTTGTATTTTTTTTTTTAAACAAACCTACTTTTCCCTGAGCTCTGCAATATCAATGAGCACGGAAAGATGGCAAAATACAGTAATTTTGATTTTTTGGTGGCTGTAAGCATGATAATGTTTTATTTTAAATGGTCTTTAATGTATCAGTTTATTTTAACTCCAAAATATTGGCAAAATTTGCAGAAAGAAACCAACAATAAAATGAAAACCAGATCCTGAAGATAGTCTATTATGTATATTTTCAAAGTTTCATAACTTCAGATGTTATAATGAAACCTCCTCTGCTTACTTCTGAAGTCAGGATGTGGCTTATATTGTGAACCATGACAACCAACAATTTCATCCCGCTTTAATTCGTGTAGGGCTTGCACAGCTTCAGCACAACTTTCTCGTATTTCTGTAGCCATGCATATATTTTTAAAATTAACAGAAAAGGTACAGAAAATACCACTTTGCATGACAGTCAGCCCTTGTCTAAAATATCTGAATTCTTCTGAAGCTCATGAAGTTTAGGCTGTACTCTGGCTAAATTTGGCCTATTGTTTTTATAGAAGCAAAGGTGACTTGGGTAGCAAATGTTTTAGAACTCAGTCAGTTTACAGTGCTTAGAAGTCTTATTTTTCAGACCGTGCTTGTTGTTTGACACTGAAAAAGTTCAAATTTAGAGTCAAAATTGCCAAATATATTGTATTTTATTATTTGTAGAACAGGGATATTTTGTTTTTTCAAAAATCCAATCGAATGCTGTTTGCAGGATTCCTGAGAAGTGCATCAAGGGATTCATTGATGTAGTTGCAGTTCATACATGCCCAGGAGAACTTCTTGCCAAGCAATGATTAGAGACTGCTGCTGTAACCTAATGCTTGACACTGGCCATGAATGTATTAATAGCAGCAATGCTTATTATGTGTAATGGACTGTACCTCCTGTTTGCTAAATTCAAACCATTACAAAGGTTATATTACACTGGTATATTAAAATGTGCTAGGAATTAATTAATCCATAATTGCATGATAGAAAATAACTAATAGAAATTGTGAAGGAAAGGATAACCTTACCAGAATAGTAACGCTTTGCTTTTTAAATATAACATAGCAATACAGCATCTTTGCTGGCATCAATGGGAATTTACAGTAGATTTCAACTTGCAAGAGACCTTTTTACTTATTCAACACTGTCAGTTAAAACATGAGAAGTACATTTAAAACCCAAAGAGTCTAAAACCACAGAGTCTAAATAAATTCAGCCTCATTCTTTCATATCAGCATCTTCACATGCTGCAGTATTTTATGTAAATCAGGCTGTATTTGCATCCTGAAAAAAAGCCAAAAATTAGGCCAGGCTTTAAACTTAATTGACTGTAAGAAAAGATCTTATTATGCAAAGACTTGAGCATAATTCACAGAAGGCTGAGAAGGGGCACTCTATCCACACCCAACTGCAGAAACTTAGAAACATGGTATAATCTGAAATGTGATTCCTTCATAGCATCTGTAGAAAAATATGCCTAGAATCTTTCTGTTGTAAAAAATTATCAAGACTTGTGTTTCTCTTTTGAGGAAACCTCAGTATCTGCTTAACCTCAAAGTACCAGCAGAATTCAGCACTTGCCCTTCATCAAAAATGACCCAATTACACTAGGTATTTTTAAACTAAAGATTACTCTTACAAAAAATAACAGGCTGAAATGTTTTAATTGCAGCAATTATCTCAAGTAATTCATTAAAATGTCACAACACTGACAAATGATGCTCTCCGGAGTTCATGTATATGTTATCTTGATTGCTTTAATGTTTATTTTGTAGCACCAATAATCATTTTACTCAGCAAAGATGCTTCTGTGTGTATGTAAGAACAATGAAAAAATCATTGTTTTGGAGCAGGTAAAGCTAAAGAACTTGCTCTCAGACCTGAAAACACTTTTTTTCTCTTTTATTTTCATTTTTTAGTGACAATAAATCTCCTAAACAAATCACTGAGAAGCTATGAACTATGTAATAGTTTCATCTCTTACTCTGCTGTGCATTTGTCAATGTTCATGGAGAGTGTGTTTTAACTGTCTCTTCAGTGGTCCATCAGTTACTTCAGATCACAACAAAAGCTGGTTTGAGCTTTAGCTTGAGCTTCAGAGGACACAATGGAAAAAAATTGGCAGCTTGATTTCCTGGTCTCACCAAAAAAATAAGACATTAATTTTAATTTCCCATTGCCTACAAATGCTGTAAAGAATAAAAAAGCTTCCGGGGTGATTAAAAAGCCATCAAAGCCATTCTTATTATGCAGGGTAAATGAAATAATTTCAGTTAAACTATATAGACATCTTGTTTACTCTTTAGGTGATAAGCTTAGCAGATAGAGTTGTAGGTGGACTTGCACTTTGACTAAAAGCAAAGTTAATAACTAAATCAATACAATATTAAGACTGCATATCTTAAGTAGATTGAAACCCAGTGATAGTTTTCGAAATGTAGTGCTTACTTAGATACAAAGATCATCAGGCACAATTCCCATAGGCCCTTGAGAATCAAATAAATTGATTTTCTTTCAACTCCTTCCTACAGAAATCAAATCTTGGTCCCAGTCTACTTCACATTTTTACTATTGTTCAGCCTGGAGGAGGGAAAGCTCCAGGGAGAGCTCACAGCAGTCTTCCAGTACCTAAAAGGGGCCTAAAAGAATTCTGGTGAGGGACTTCTAACAAAAGCATGTAGTGACAGGACAAGGGGGAATGGCTTTAAACTGAAACAGGGTAGATAAAGATGAGATGTTAGGAAGAAATTCTTTACTGTGAGGGTGGTGAAACACTGGAACAGGTTGCCCAGTAAAGTTGTGGATGTCCCATCCCTGACAGTGTTCAAGAACAGTTTGAATGGGGCTTTGAGCAACCTGGTCTAGTGGAAGGTGTCCCTGCCATGGCAGGGGGTTTGGAAGTAGATGATCTTAAAGGTCACTTGCAACCCAAACTATTCTATGATTCTATGATATTATTCTATATTTAATAAAAGTTACGGCAAACTATTATGGTTTTGTGTTAATTCAATGCAGTCCCGTCAAAGGTGTTTAATATAATATTGATCTCATGTGAGGGACCGTCATATTTCATAGACTGACAAAAAGAGTCTTTTTGATTCCCCAAAATAAGCTCAACAGTTCAGGAAAAAATCTGAAAATCACTGATGCTGTTGAAATGACAGGTCTTAAAAAAAAAAGAATCTTGTAACTTCCTTATCTAGAAATTAGATTAAATTTTATTTCACCATTACTTACAGCAGTTACTATGCTTTTTCATGATCAAAAAGCAACAAACACTTGTTCAGTAATAACTCTGACCTTAGATTAATGGAGACAATAAACAGGAATGAACAAGTAAAATGTGTACTGAGAAAGAACAGTTTTTCCTTTCTTATGTGCTGCTTTGAATTTTCCAGGTGGAGTACAGTAACATAGATACTTCTCCTCAAAGCAAAAATAAATGAAAATTGCAAAATCATATTACAGTTTCATAAAAGAGGTTTCACAACAGCTCTGGTAAGTTGTCTTTTAATGTTCTGACAAGATATTACTCAGTTGCACATTAAGTTTTGCTTTGGTATTTGAGAAGACAGGGATTAATTTACATCTTTTGTATTTAAAAGCTTACTAAAATCTAGTAATGTAACAGTTTCTTCTGGTCATAAACTTTACATAGAAGCACATATATTTTCACAATGATTGATTGGGTTGCCCTGTGTATGTAATGTAAATATAAAAGAAACATTGTGATGTCAGAAAAAGAATACAACAAAAAGGGATTTTAAATGTAGCTCATACTGTCAGCTATATGCAGAATTCTAAGTATTCAGGATTTTGGCACATGCAAAATGAAATGGCAAAGGGAATTAAATAAATTCTTAAAGAACAGAAAAGTGGAAGAAAAGAGTGAATGGTTCTGATTTCAGTCATGAAATTGTAATATTTTAGCTAGTTTCCAATAATTACTTCTGGTCTATAAAGCATCTTCTTTCATGGCTTCTATCCTCATATTGTAAAACCAATCACTGGAAGAATTTATTTGTGCACACAATCTGTGCATTATGAAATCTGGAATGCTGATTTGAAGAGCCAGAAACACATTTAAATTATTTTAAAAATTAAAGTTTAATTCCATGTTGCATTTGTTTGTACTGTAAACAGATTAATATGTCCCTTCAGAATATCTCCTAACTAAAAAACCACAACATGTTAACATTAACATAAAGACACATTTGGATATGGTGTGTCATTTAACAATGAGAGCCACAAGAAACTCCAGCAGAGCCAAGGAATTCATTGTCCCGCAAATGTGATTTGAAAAGGGAATATAGACCATTAACTCTTTGGCATCTTTCCATATACAATTTTTATCCTAGCACTGTATGAATTATCTTATACTAGGTTGTGGCTCAATGTATGTCATAGATTGAGAGATCCTCCTCCACACTTACATCTGTGTATATACACATGTGTGCATATATACATGAATATACAATGTATATTCACAAGATGCTCAAGAAAATAATAACAGCAGGGTATGCACAGGAATATCTTCTGCCACTGGCAAATTTTTATACTAAGTATGAGACAGCTGTTCTTTTAGAGGTTTTGTGCTTTCTTGTCTGAATGACAAATGTTTGGTCTCTTCTCCCTATCTTCAATTGCTTATATCCCATTTTCACATTTGTCCTTGCACCATGTAGATTCATTGGCATTTGTGAAGTCACTGAACTTACACTAGGGGTGTTTAAATTAGCATCTGAGTTTGGCTCAAGAGTGTGCTTTTGAAGTAAATCTGTTCACGCTCTATGCTTATGTTCACATCACAGAACAGCTGCATTGTATGTGAGAGACTTCTTGTATAGAACAGAACAGAAAGATTGCACCTCCAGCCCACTGGACATTGGGTCCTAAGCACCAACTGCTTCTCCCAACACACCCAATCCTATTGGACTGAACTATTTGCTAATACCCACAACTGCAATCAAGCAGCGAAAGGCCAGAAGTATCTCCTGCTTACCAAAATTAATCTATTTCTCTCACTTTTAAAATTCTTTGGACACTTCTGTCACACTGAAAGTAGGCTCTTGAATTGGGATACTGTCAGCATCAATGTAAAGCTGTGCCTAAGCTCATATATCAAGTATAATTTGAATTCAGTTGACAAAGTAAAGCCTGTAAGAGAGGAAGAAACCTCTTACCAGAGTACCAGAGTATTTATCAGGTACATCAGAGGTCTGGTTAGTACCGAGAGCAAATAAGGTCAATAACTAGTTACAGTTAATTAGCAACACTTTCACTCAGCACACTTCAAGCCCAAGATATCTTTTTTAGTTATTATTAAAAAATAGCATAAGAGTTCCTCCTATCTCACTTCTCCTAAACATGCCACTTTCTCTCTATCCCCATGCTCCTGCAGACTAAATTCTCACCTCCCTCCAGCTGTCTACAACTCTCTTTGCAGAGACTCACCTGCTTCCTTTAAAACCTCATTGAATCCCACGAGCATACCTTGCTGTGACTTTTTATAGCTAGCTTCTACTTTACTCTCAACTTGATTAGTTTTGTCTGGTTTTCCTCCTCCTGTGCTCTTATTAGCACATACTTCTCCCTTATACAATCTACTTGGCCTTGTCCTCTATTTACCTTTTTCTCTCTCTCCAGCTCTCTGCATCCTGCCTTCTATTGACACTATTTTGAAAGGAATAGGTCTCTCCTTCCTGTGCTCCAAACATTCCTCTTTCTTCTTTATAACACTTCCTTCAAGCAGCTTTTGGACTGTCCTCTTTTGCAAAACCTTACTATAATAGATTTCTCCAACAGTGTTTCTGACCTTTTGTTTTCAGGAGTTAGTCTGCAAAACTGCTAAGCAGAGAAACCTCAAGGATGTCTGCAATGGTAAAGTGAAGAGAATCAAATCTGAGTGCTTGGCCCCTGACTCTGTATAATGCTTAGCTGTTTTTCAATCCTCCAGGCTTTGCCTGCACAGTTCACAGCAGTTTTCTCCAATGCACCCCCACTTGGTTTGGGGATCATCATATCAGAGATCACACTGAAAAAGAGTGAGCATGAGACTGCATCAATTTTTACATTCTCCATGCTATAAAATTCTCCGCTACTCCAACCTCAGCAACCAGAGTGCTTCAGGACATGTCATAAACAACATCTGTACTAGTGATAAAACCAACATTTTGGTGGAATGTAGAACATCCCTCACGTTATTTCAAATATTTTGAACATAAAAGTAATTATGGTTTAGGGCTACAGGAGTACCACATAGGCCAAGTGCTAAACAGATGCTGTGCTCTACAGGAACTGGCCTGACATAAGCTCATCCATACAATTTGGCTTGAGGGACAGGGATCTTTCCTGTCCCTTTTTATTTCCCTGTATAGATCTATTCTCCAACCCCCACCTCACTCTGAATAAACTAGGCACATATCACTCACAGAGCTTTATAGACAAGATCTAATCCACCATGATGGTATTTTCGCCATCATCACAATTGTGGCATCTCAAACCTACAACTAGTACTCAAGACAGACAGTTCCTTCTTTTATTCAACACTTTTGCCATTAAGGTAGGCCATATTTATACTCAAACAGGAATACATGGCATGTGGGTTGAAGAAAGAAGGTGCTGAGTTTTCTGGCTGCCCAATTTCCAGTTAAACTTCCTTCTGCAGGTAAAAAAAAGCAATGACTGTATTCTGTTTCTTCATCCTAGTGCCCACAAGATTCCTCTCTCCTGTTGTTGTTAGGTCATGGTTTTACTCTAAAATCCATAAAATATTGCAGGACTGTCCAATTTATAGCAAACTGAATGCCAGATTGTATTCTAACACATTTATTCACTGGCCAAATGGCAAATAAATCTTTAGAGGTTATATGCACTACTGGAAGAAGAGAGACCAAGTGGAATTTTCTTGCTGGCCAACTGAATAGTCCTTGTTTATATGCTCATAATTAGATAAGGGAAAAAAAAAGTAACTCTGTTTTACCAAAATCAGTGAAGGTCTCTCCATTCGGAGAGAACATATGGTGGTCATAATTTGAATGTAGAAGAACTATATTTCTGGGGACAAGCCAATAAAGATGGAAAAAACAGACATGGATTTTTGCACAGGTTTTGTTTTGGTTTTTTTTCAGGTCAGGAAACAAAACCAACAGACTTCATTCAAATTGCTTGTGAAAAACTGCTCTGAGCTTAATTCAATTACATTCATCAGCCTGAAGAAAAAAAAAAGAGGTAGGAGTAGTCGTGAGATAAGGTGATATGTCAGCAGAGAGTGGGGAGGAGAGAAGTTCAATAGCTCCTGTGAGAATACAAAAAAAGAAGTAATTATCACCTATGGAGCAATGAGATATGAATGATATTTGGCACAAGTGAAATTATAAAACCTTGATCTAAGTTTCTGAGTTTTTCTGTCTAAAAATTATGAACTTCATTCTTAGGCTTACATTTCAATGATATTTTTAAAGTCTTCCTTGAGGTCAAAGATGTAACAGTTGCTTTGTGAATGCTCTATCACAGTTAACAGAACTCCTCTAACAGCTGTATTAAGATGCCTTGCATGGAGTCTATTTGAAGCTTCCAATTAGGTGGAAGTTATGAATTTAAGAAGCTGCAGGTATGTTCAATATTCTGCTGGATATGTGGTAAAGCTTATTGCACAGTCAAAGGATGAAAACCAAGATAAAATGTAAAGAAATAAAGAAATATTAACAAAGGCAAAGAAAGAGGGGAACAGCCTTTTCCTAGAGAACAGTGGCAAAGAGAACCCTACCTCCTGCTCCTGTCAGAGAAGAAAAAAAGAAGAAAATGAAAGGATTTTACACCAAGGGAAAAGATGAAGTAACCAAACTCCTATCTATAAATGATCCTTGACTAATATTAAAGACACTGTAATGGTAAGCCTGGGAGTTTGCAAAGTAAAGAGCTACATTTAAGGAAAGAAATTCTCACAGGCACTCATTAATTACTACCTTCCAACAAGCAGCAGAGGAGTGTCAAGCAGCGTGCAACTTGGAAAATGCAGCCCATTGTCACATGAGGCCAATGAAAAAAAGAAGGAGCAACTTTATTCTATTGAAACTGGACAGTTTGTCAAAGTTTACTGAGAAGTTGTCCTTTTGAAAGTGTATGTATGCAGCCCATAAAGACTACAGGACATGTACAGAAAAAAGAAAAAAAAGAATTTTTCCTTCCATAGTAGTCTGTAAGATTACATTGGAAGTCTGCATTAAGCACTCTGTATTGCTCACTCGTGGTTTTGTAGTTCATTTCTTGTTCACTTGGGTTTTTAATCCTTCTTTCTAGGGCAGATCACAGAGTAAGTACCTAATCATATCAGAGGTCCAGGAATGCAGTAACCTGATGGGGAATGAATTTAAGTGAGAAAACAAAACAAAACAAAAACCAAGCATTTAGTGGGCTTAATTTTCAGCAGCATCTAGGGTTTAAGCTTTCTAAGAACACAGCTCCCCTTATACATAGGGAAGCCAGTCCTTCCTGTTTTCTCTCCTCACCACAACTGAGGATCAATCTAGCTTCTGTGGGTTTCCCTTAAAATGTTGTTTATAGGGGAATTTTGTACTTTTGAAGATGGAAATATCAATAAACTTTGGCTACTTGGAGAGAATGTTCCAGAGGTTATGGAAGCCCACTTGAATTGGATGCAATGGTGGATGTAGATGAAGGGAGAAGTGGGCCTTTGTTAATACTCCCATGAAAATGTACCCTGGATATCACAATGAATGGGGAAATCCAATTGTTGTAGTGGGTTGATGACTGCAAACTTGATCCCTTCTGTTCTTATTCCCTGTGAAATAATCAACAAGCAATTTTTACTCTTTCATCATATATGATACTAAATCCAGAGTGAAAAAACAAAGAGAGAGGGAGAGTGGTGTTAGACTAATCAAAAAAACATCCTTATTATGATGAGCTTAATAAGCCAGAAACTCATCTTAATTAATTAGCTTTAAATCAGATTCTAAAAAAAGGATTTTGATTTTAAGTGGGACCTCAGATTAGCCAATTAGTTAATGTTTGCAAAGTGTGGTGAATATGCAGAAAGAGAGGGCATTTGTTCTATCGTGCAGGATCTCTACTCAGTCTGGGGGAGTGCAATCTCAAGCTGAGGCCCTCTTTGGAGTCTAGGTTTGCATATAGGAGAGAATATACCCTGATGGTTGTAGTCAGCTATTGCCAAAACATTTTGATTCTGAGTTGATCTCTGCTATTGACATACTATGAATGGGAGCAAGTCCATTTTGTTCTTCTAAAACATAGAGATAGTCAAAACAGACTACTTCAGTAGGGCAGTAAGGCTCATTTGCTTGATATGTGTGATGCTCTTGAAATGCGACGGAGTGATATTAAGTATGAACTGAATCTTTTTATATCAAATGCAGTCCTAAGGATTGTGCTGCTGAGGGGAGGGGGAGTAAGAGTTTTCAGTGGCTTTCACAACGCCATGTGCATGAATGACTATGTCTATTTTGTTAGCATACCAAACTACTTTGATTTGCAGTTGTACAACTGAGGTGCAGTGACCACAGTACACAGGAAAGGATAGAAAAGATTAAAAGCAGAAGAGATTAAGGGGGCAGCTTTCAGTAAAAGCAAAGAAGCACAACAGATTGAAAAATGAAGGAAGGCATAAAATGGCCTGTGACATGGGAAAGAGCAGCGTGGGAGACTGATATGTAATATTAGTATAATAATTAATCTCCACTGCTTTCCTTAGCAAATGACAACGCATTCAAAGAAATTGTATTCTCTCTAAGAACTACTCAGAAATAAACAGGCAGGGGAAAATTCATGGATATTTTACTGTTGTGGAGTAATCTCTGAGCATTCATGAAGGACAGCAGAAAGAAATAATTCTCTTCTTGATGCTGTTGTATAGATCGAACACATAAAAAAAGTAGGCATGTTCACATGCCACTAAATTGGCTCTTTCTCACATACAGATGAAAAGAAGATGACACTCACTGCATTTTATACAAAAAAATTGTGGGTGCTTGAAAAAAAAATTGAGTTGCTTTCCTCATTGATGATCTGCCTCTTTCTACCCACTCCTAGACAGCCAACACACCTGACACCATTGACTGTTCCAGGGCTGATCATCCATGTGTCAGGATTCACAGTGACTACCTCAGAGTTTGTGTCTGTGCCCAGCTGGGGACACCTTTTCTGTAGCTTTTTGTATGAAGTTGGAAATTAGCTAGGTCTCAGGCTCCTTCATGAAATTACCCAAGCATAACATGAAATACTAGTGCCAAACCAGCATTCTGTCATGTGCAACTGGCAGTAGCTTGAATTCAAAGAATCCAAGCTGCAGTTGCTTTCCATATCCATTTACTCGCTTCCTCATATGCAGTATCATGCATTTCTCATATTGAATCTTATGTTCTATTATAAGTTTAATTTTCATTATTGTTTAGTTTCATTAAAATGAAGAAAAAAATTATTTTCCCTCTACAAAATCATTATACAATGTTCATTATTTAATATTCTTGCAATGTATTTCCTTTATTAATCATTTCTCCAGACTAAAGAGCTCCATTTTTTTATGTCCCTGTACAAAAATAAAACTTCTATTACATTTGCCTATTTATGAAAATGTCATGCAGTATTCCAGATGACAGTACACACAACTTATATAGCACAATTGCCAATTAATTTCAGGATTTCTTCTTCATTCTTAACATTTATCTTTGCATCACAATGCTGCTGCATGCCACTAGAGGCTTTTCTTCATTTGGAAACAATCATTCCTGTGTCTATACTTCAGTATACAGTCATTTAGAACTCATCAATGCCTACAAATAGCATCTAACATACATTACTATGGATTTGTCAGCAATTAATTCCATTTTTTCTTATATAGACAATTTATGTACATTTTCTTCTCAAATGATCTTTAGACTTAACTAATCTAGTTACTCTTTTGTCCATGAAAGCTGAGAATTTGACTCATCTAAAAAAATAGGACCACCGAAATGGTCATTCCTTCAGAGTTTATCAGTCCTTCGTTGTGTGGCCCCCAGCATCACCTGGAAGACACAAAGAACCTCGCAAACATGAAGTCAGATATATTGCATATGAATGACAGATTCTTCCTTTTGGTTATCTCCTTTTCAATAATATTAGGCATTGTTATAACTAAGAACAATTTTACAAATTGAGCATATACATTGAATTTTAAATGTGCAATGCAATTCATTTCAGTCAGTATGATTTTCCAGTGTGATTTTGCCATAGCAGCTGCATTAAACATTTCATCTAACCCTTCTTTTGCATCTAATTTTCCCATAGATTCTGTCTTCTGTGATCAAGAAGAGGTGTAGTCTGAGCAGGATGAAAAATGGGTTATTCTTACCCAAGATTTATCCCTTCTGTATTGATTGATGTCCTCTCTTACTAACCCAACAATACAGTACAAAAGTAGAAAAAAACACCTCAAAAATAGTCACAGAAATAGAGGAGATTTCATTATATTGTTGATCAATGACTTTCAAAAATACTAGATCAACATCAAAAATAACTGCATTCTAAGGAGAAAAATTGACTGAACAGCAAGTAGGTAGGAACTTCTTGGTAAGTAGTTTTTACTTTATATTACAAGAATGCATTATAATCTTGCAACAATGTAAGAGTAGAAGTAAATAATAGATCACTGTCTTAAATAGCTGAATGACATATAGTTAGCTTTCAACCTTAATGTATTTCAGATATCTAAAACATGCTTTAAACTTAAAAAGAATAACATTTTGTACAGGAGGAATAAGAGAGTCCTCCCTAGACAACATAAAACCTCTCAAAACAAACCCACAGTCAGCCTCAAAAGGGAAGCTGGGTAAAGCAGAAACAAGTGCACCATCCAGAAAGATTCCCAAACAGTAGGAAAATTTTTTTTTTCTCATTTTATGCGATGAACACACTTTTCACTGTAATGAATTAAGTCATATAAACGTCTTACAGCACAAGCCCCATGAACAGCTTTAGCCTTAAGAGAAACAGACTATATTCCTTGGTCTTTCTGTTCTCAGCATCAATTACTTCTATATCCTCTAAAGTTATATTGCCCAATCTAACTTAATCAGCTGTAAGGACCAAGACTGTCTGTCCTAGTCTCTGCAGCCTGGACATTTTAAATACCATGCATTCGAATTTGTAGATTATCTGTTTGGTAAGTAAAAGCTTACACACCAAAATATTAATGAGATTGTCACTAATCCGCTTAGTTTAAAAACTCAAAAGCCTTTCAATGACTTTTAGCTTTCTGAGGACAAGAAATTGAAATAGAGTCAATATGATAATGTAAAACCTAACACTTGTTTCAAGCAGCTCATTTATTACAGTAAACATACCATAATTGTTATTCCCACTCCAGTGTGTTCTCCAAATGGCAGGATATATTTCATTCAAGTTGGTATTTACAGAAGAAATACCACATACTATAAAGTTTGGAAAGAGTAAGCATTTCCGTCAGTTGTTTTCCTTGTCCCACTGTAAAAAACGCCTAAACTCACGGGCTTCAGCTATTATTTCTCACACTTTCAGCCATTTGCAAAGTGAAAAAGGTAGAGCAGTGACTATTTTTAACTATGTTTCTGAAAATATTTAGACAGATGGTATGGTGGCAAGATGTTGGTAACTGCAGGTCTGAAGGAATGCACACTTTCAAAATAATCTTATTCCACCTATTTACAACAGCAGCCTAGTACAAGCAACATTGCACATATATATGTAAATTGCAGAAAAAATTTCCACTTTAAAAAATGTTCAGAAATTTCCCTGGCATAGTTGAGAGCAGACATTCTTAGGCAGTTAAATTATCCGATACAAGAATTAATGGAAAGTTAAGTTAGTTAGCCAAAGAATAGCCATGAGATGATACTTATATTCTTCTAAAAACATATTAATATTGCAAGTGTATAACCTTTACATTCCAAAATGCAATATTTATGCAGTATTTAGCAATATTGAATTTCATGTCATTTTCTTCCATTTCTCTATTTCATAGATTTTAAGAGATATCAGTCTATCCCAATCAAAACCTATGATAAAATTTCCCAAGGTCTTCAGAGAAGACAGGATTTCAGTAATGTGTATTTGGGAAATGGTCACTGCTGAAAGTGTTCGCCAAAACCACTAAAAAATAAGAGAGATTTTGAAAAGGTTACTTCTTAGAGAACAGAAAAAAATAACCTGTAGAAAGCAAAGAGAACTGAGCTCAATCAAAATTTCACTGGAAAACATTTTCAATATCCACTGTGACTGGAACAAAATATCTGTAGTATAAATAGGAAATTTTTACTGATGTACTAACATAATTCTAAGTGTGTTTCCATTTAAAATTGTATTATACTTTATTTAGTTAACATTTGAAGTTATTTTAAAATGTCATCATACTTACACTATTATATCAGCAATTAGATATTCTTGGGAATGAAAATATTTGAATTTAGCAACTGGAGTGAGCTATTTTTCAGACATCTGAGTTCCACAACAGATGTTGACCCATTCGAACGAAAGTTTTGTGAATTGGAGGTATGTGGACGAGTCAGTCATCCTACGTTTGTTCAGTTACATGGTTCAAAAGCCCTCTGTGTCCTAGTGAGAGATGTCTGGAATCTTATGAAATAACTATGCAATAACTATATCACCCAGTGTAGCTCTGAGTTCATTGCAAAGACTGTAGCTGAAGTCATGATAATTGCAAAAACATGAAGCAGAACAATAATAAATAAAGATGGATATACAAATTTTCTGTTCAGAATATCATCTCATGTTTCATAAGTCTATAGAACTTTATATTTGAAGTTTTTTTTTCTATGGTACTATTCAAGTCATGAAAGTGTGTTTCTGATGCACTAATTCCAGAGTATAACATTTCTAGGATGGATGCCAAGAACATGATTTTGCCTGTGCAGTTTCAAGCAGAAACTATCAAGAAGCTAGAATAATATCAAATAAATCTGCAGGTCAATGAGTAGAAATGAGATGGATACTGTTGGAGACAGAAGTTCTGTCCAGAGTGGCATGATTCGATTTTAAAGTGACAGTTCCTTGCCATGGATGTACCTTTGCCATCACCAGCTTCAGTGATAAGAAAATTACATTTCTATGTCTACTAATTCTTTCACTTCTTTTCATTGCTGCTAGGGAGTGTTTTATAACTGTCATGCAGGTGGTACTGTTTTGGTGATAGGAACATCAAGGAGTTTAATGTTGCAGACTGTGGTACAGTAGGAATTTCAAAACTGGTTTTCTTTAGATGCCTAAGCAAAACAAACAATGTCTAGATTGCACATGTCTATTTGCAGGCGTGCTGGCTCATCCACACAATGGACATGCTACTATGAACAATTTTATGTAGGACTCATGAACACAAATAAATATGTTCTCAAAGAGGGGGAAATAAAGAAAAACACATTTCATACAATTTGAAAATCTACTTTGCACTTTAGAAGAGTATAAGTTAAAAAAGAAATAATTAACCGTCTTCAATATGAATCTTAAGAGATTTACTCTTGCTTTTTGGAGTTCTGACAATTCTTTTTCCTTCTGCACTTGTTTACCCATTCCTACTGAATTTATTCCAATTCTGAGTTCCCTAAAATCTTCTCAGCAGGCTTACAACATCATCTTTGCCTAGCACACTTCAATTACATAGAGCTCATCATTTTGTTGTGAATAGATATGCAGCATACTGAATAGGGGAAGAAAAAGACTCCTCGACTCACTATCTGCTCATTTGGAAAACTCTCTCTTGGTCTAAACTTTACACCACAGAAGATCTGCCAGATACAGCAGAGGAGCCAGTTCAAGTCTTACAAAATGGTTTGGTACAGAGGGCTGACTTCAAAACATCTAAAAGTAGAAAGTACAGAGCCAGCAGGGATGAAAAAGTAAACAGGTGTTGTCACTGCAGGAGAGAGCGATATGCAATGTTATCAGTACTCTTATTGCCTCCATTTCAGGAGGTATAAGCTGACTTTATGAAATCCCATGCTAAGGAAGAAAATCAGCAAGTCAAGAAATAGAAAGAAATGCCATTCACTGCTAAGATTGAATATTAAGATATATCCACTGTGTCGCTATTAACAAAGTCAGATGAGTGTCAAGGTGAAAGTTGTTGGAATGGAGCTTGGAAACTGAAGTCTCTGTGCTCGAGGCCAGGCAATCATAGAATCACAGAATGGTTTGCGTCAGAAAGGACCTTAAAGATCATCTAGTTCCATCCCCCCTATCACAGGCAGGGACACCTTCCACTAGACCAGATTGCTCAAAGCCCCATCCAACCTGTCTTGAGCACTGCCAGGGATGGGGCAGCCACACCTTCTCTGGTCAATGTATTCAAATGTCTCACCACCTTCATAGTGAAGAATCTGTATTCAGTCTGTATTCTAATATTCCTGACTCATGGAAACTTCATTTTGCATATATTTTTGGATGGTTTGTGTTTATATTTGTGTTATTTTGCCAAATAGTAAGTGATTAATTTTCCTTCTTAAATTCTAAATGAAACATGTTTACTTGTTACCAAGTTTAGAACACCAAGTTGTGCAACAGCAGAAGATAAAAATAATTGCCTCAGCAATTTTTGTAGGTTAGGGACTATCAGCACATCAGTGATAGAAAATAAAATGCTACTTCAGATCTGTGCACAGTTTCACATTCATTTGTACATGGAGTAATTGACTATTATTTTCAGTTTGCATGAGTTTGTATCAGGTAAATCAGCGTAGATTATTCTGACACTTTCCTGAGATAGTCAGTGCTTTGATTTCTTTTAAGAACACCATTTTCTGTATTAGCTGGTAGCTAATCTATTCATTTAGAAACTTTGCCTAGGGAAAACAATTACAGCAAAAAATTACTTTTCAATCAGTTTAAAGCTTTATTTATTAACTTTGAGTGATGCCTTTAGGTAAAATTTCAGGAATAAAAAGCTGTATTAAGGTCAAAACTACACTCCTGGACAGTTCTTTAAAGTACATACCCAGCATTAAGAAGAGGGGAGAAAGGAGGACAGGAAGTAAAAGTGAGAAGCCAATGGTCAGAAGACATCCAAAGACACCCTAACCTTGAGCAAAGTAATTCTGCAATATACTATCAGTGCAGAAATGAAAATACGTAGTGCAACTGAGGTAACACAGTCTACTAATTTCCTCCTTCATTGTTTAGTTGAATGTTATTCCACAAGTTCTGAAGAAGGAAAACCATGAAAACAGCATTCCTTGAAAAAGGATGTGGGACATGCTGCAGTTCGGAAATTGAACGTATGTCAACAATAGTGTGATGCATAAAAAAAGAAATAAAATAATACAGTTATTAGCAGTTATTTTCTATAGCATTCATAAATCACTTATTTCATTCTGCTCAACACTGGCAAAGCCCGACCTGGATTGTAAGGCTGACAATTCTTCCGTAATGCCCAGATGATGCAGGAGAAGTGAAAAAACTGCAGAGAAGAAAACATCATCTGGGGTCCCAAAATGATCTACAAGCTATAGTAGAAAGAAATTAGTTCAGTCTACAGAGAGAACAAAGAGCAAATATAAATATATTTACCAAGCACATAGTATTTTAGAAAAGAGAGAAACAAACATTCTGCAAATTTACTCTGAATACGATTTACAGAAATAATAGGTTTAAATTACAGCAAGAAATATTCAGAATAGGTGTTAGAAAACACCTTCTAATAAGGGTGCCAGGGTCTTTAACAATTGCCTGGTTGAGGATACCTATTTATTTTGAAAATGGTTGTATATTCACTCAGGAATTATGTTGGGCTGGAGAGGATCAATGAGATACTATCTTGATACTTTTCCAGCCTTATTTATACTGTGCAATCAATATATATGTGCACATATACATGTACAACTACGTATCACTTATTCACATTTTCATGAGGCTTTTCTTGTTCAAAGAACAAAACAGCAAAAGCACAAATACAGTGATACCTGTGTAAAACCCTAGTCCCAATACCTGATTTATTCTGTTTAGTGTCCTTTAAAAATTTCACAATCATGAGATGAGTTAATGATTTCATTATTGCTTTTCAAAACATCGGTATAAAATTCCAATTATCTGTTTCATTGTTCACGTTCATGCCATGCTACTTTTAACAACTGCAATGCAAACATAAAACTAATCATGCTCACATATAATGTGCAAGTCTAACCTTTTTGTAATTTTTACTGAGTTATATTATGTCATCAACATTTAAGTATGCTTCCTATTGATTTCAATCAGAAGTTCTGCTTAAAGTCTCATGACACAGTATGGTCTACTGATATTAAATAACACGTGCATACATTTTAAGAAAGAAGATAAACACAGAAAGCTATCAAAATCCTATTTTGTCATACTGCTTTACATCGAAGACATTCTTATACTTCACGGGTCTTGATTTCTGTTGGTTTACATCTTACAGTTTTTCATTTGCACCAGTGAAAAACTGAATGGGAATCTACTTCAGACCTACAACTGTGAGGAAGTTCATCCAACTTGTATGAAACTGCTAGTAAGAGGTGATATAACCAGCACCTATGAGAATCTACACAGGGTATAAAACTTTAAAAACTGGAATACTCTAAAAAATGGATAAAGGCAAAACAGCATCCAAAATCTACAAGTGAACAATTGAATGATTTGTACTACCATTAAGATGCAAGTTTTTAACAATGAGAGGCTACTAAGCTGTGGCCTCTGAAATCTCAGAAAACCTAAAATCTTAAGTGACTGTAAAACAACTATTCTTTTCCAACAGAATTCAGTTTTCAATTTGTGTTTATGTGGATGATAACATATCCCAGACAACCACAAGAACAGGGCCCAAACTTCTCTAAGCTTGCTTTTAAAGAAATCTTTTTCCAGATAAAATATGCAAAAATAATAAGGAAATTGTATGTACCTTTAGACAGGGAAATCCCACTGACTGGGAAATTCAACCTGGAAACTTCTTCTTAAAACTCTTCTGCCATCAAATTAGCAAATTTGATCAATTATTGTTTTGAAAAATAGAGGGTAGATATTATTTTATGCTTGAGTTGCACTGGTTATATTTATTTGCAAACACTGCCCTTCTGTTAGCCATTATTGTGATTCTTTAGTTCTCTGGCTGCTTTTGATCCTATTAACCAAGCATTACTTAGCACAGACATGCAGTGTTTTAAAGAGCTGATTTACCCCTGCAAGTTTAGAAGCTTTGGTGCTAGCAATCTTCAAGGACAGCCAGGCCTAACTGAGCACAGGTGGAGCTACAAAATGAGTAATGAGTACGAAATGAGTAATGTACCAACGGGGATAGTAGTCCTGAAAAGTTCAACTTGACTGCTAATTAAATGCAAGTATGTGTCAACTTTTTGCTGAGGGTTTTAAGGCAATAGTCACAGTGCTTGTCCTTTCTAAGTCGTTCCTGACATCACTCTGGTTTGCATTCCTGATAGAGCAAGCCCCTGAAGTCACCTAACTGAGAAACTTGGTATGTTATATTGTTAACATGCATTTTCTAAAGCATGGAAACATCTTGGTATTTAGAGTACATCTGTAGAGAATTGTTTCCAACAAAACCTCATATGAGTTTCTACTGAGAGAAATTTATTGCCTTGGTATGACAACATGATCTGATAGAAAGCCACCCTTCTTACATAATTTATTCTCAGTAAACCTTTGCAGATAGCAAATGCCAAATAATGTGCCTGTGAGAAAAGACTGTGTATTCGTGTAGTGTTTAAGTATCTATAGGCACTGAACAATACAATGAGTTTTAGGAGAGATCTAGCAAAGATAAAATAGACAGCTATTTTTTTTCAGTTTCTATTACACTAATCAGAAAAGCTATTAATTTCCCAAAGTGCCCAAATGTGTGAGGCAGAACCGAATTAAGTAAATAACCATGATTAATTGTGAAGATGCTTCTTAAACTGCACTTTGGCTGACCTTCATCATCTAATTGGCAGTGCTGCAGAATATCCAGTGTCAAACACAGAACTGGTTGAATAGTTGGACGAAACTTCCAAATGCATGTAATTAAGATGGGAATCAAACACTTACATTCTTATTTACTCACGTATAGTACCACACTTCTGACATTTGGATCACATACTTCAGCTCCCAGAGATTCTGATGCTTTCAATATATAGGCATCAATATATAAAAAGTAGCATTAATATTTTCTTTCTGGATTTTTTGTATTTTTCTTCTAGAATGTATTTTCTTTCATGTAATCAGATCTCTGGCCAACAAAGAAGTTGCAACAATTTGACTTACTGAGTTGCTATCAAGGATATGGGTATTAATGTGCTCTCTAGCAAATGCTGATACTTCTCATTATAATGCCATTATCATCTTAGAAAAGCTTGCCTGGCTTTTCAAAGAAAAGATGATTTATATTTGAATTTAATCTGAAGGTGCATGTTTGATTCATGATTTTAAATGAAATCCAAAGTAAATCCAAATAAAGAGGCCAGTGAGAACTGTGCGTATCTACAATTTTATTTTGCCCTTTGTGCCTTTAGTAGCCATCTCAAAAGCCAGAGAAAAAAAGTAAAAAATGCTGTATTAGGTATCTGTAACTTTTGCAACACAAATAATCAACATTTATGAAGTGAATTAAGACACATTAAAACACTAACTCATTCTAAGAACAATCTCTTTGCTGTTACTCTTTTCCAAGTCAAAAAAATGGAAACCTCTACTAAAGCTCCTGAATCACCCTGAGGCTATTGTGCAGCCACAGATCTCTGAACTGAAAACTTCTTCATCCCTTGAAGAACAGCTACCTGAAAAAAACTGTACTGAATGTGACCTTTTGTCAAGGATACATTCAGAAAGATTTCTACACTTTCCTGTAAGGTAACAGGCAGAAAGAATTAAGGTCTTTTACTTTTCAAAAGCCATTATTTATAGAGAGCTTCGGATGATCTATGACTTCAGTGAGTGAGACACAATTACGAATTAACTTTTCCCTTCCACAGCTTGGAGGAGATGGATTCAAAGACTTTCTTCCTGTTCTGCTTTCCCTCCATCCCCAATTCTTTCTTTGCCTTAGTAAACCTTGCCTGATGCTTTTATTTTTTTGTTTCCTTGACTTCCTAACTAAAACAGAGAGTGTGTGTGTGTGTGGGGGGGGGGATAAAATAAAAACAAACTCAAGAGGGTAAGCAAAGGAAAAAGAGATCTCATGCTCCTGTCTACACTGAATAGTCTTCTCTGATTGCCAGTGAGAGGAATGTCAAACAGGGTCTCATCATCATTCACTAGACTGATAACTGAAGATGGACACATCCAATTGATGTGCTAGTGTATTTGCGCATTGCTTACTCCTGAAATTACAGGGTATAACATTCTATCACAAATTCAACCCTTCATATATTGCAATTAGGCAATGGTGACACATTTTTACACAAGTAAGACTTCTAAGTCACTTCCTACTCATTAAGAAGCAGCAGCTCATTATAGAATGATAGAATCACAGATATCAGCTAGGTTGGAAAAGACCTTTAAGATCACCAAGTCTGGCCGTTCTCCCAGCGCTGCCAAGTCCACCACCAAACCATGTCATACTACATTTCATGGATTCTAAAGGGTTCAGATATGATGCTGGTATTTTTCTTAGTGCAAATGGTGAGGGCAGAGAATAAGAATTGCCAGATATTATTGATCATACGATGCATATGTTGATATGTATCTCTCTTTGGGGAAACCTTATTAGAGCCTTTCAGTCCTTACAGGGGGTTTTAAGAAAAATGGGGACAGACCTTTTAGTATGGCCTGCAGCTATAGGAGAAGGGCTGATGGCTTTATACTAAAACAAGATAGATTTAGACTAGATATAAGGAAGACATTTTTTATGATGAGGGTGGTGAAACACTGGAGATGTCCTTGTTCATTACAGGGGGTTGGAGTAAATGAGCTTTAAAGGTCTCTTCTAAACCAAACTATTCTATGATTCTGTGATTTTTAAATACAGAGATTTTAACATTCCAAAAATAGGTTTTAATTCTCTCTGTATGCTTGTAAGATAGCAAGAGATCTACAGATCTTTTGAGTTATGATGTCACTCCCCCATCATCAGTTCTTCTTACCTGAATTACACTGGAAATCCAACACTGGCAAAGAAAAATGCAGCTGCCATTCAGTTATTTTGTTGTCTCAACTTTGGGGAAGGGAGGTTTTGCACCATAACTTTTGTCTTCTGAAGTCTCTTTCTCATTGTGATGGTCTTAATAAGTAAATATGGTAAAAAGATATCCCTGATTCAAGGTCTTTTCTATTAGCTGGCACTAAAGGTGGCTTGGTTTAGAATGAGTTCTAGTTTGGATATAGATGAAGTATGTCATAATGGGTTTTATGAAGATAACTAGACAAGATACGAAGAAGTGAATTTCTTCTGCAGGAATCACAAATATGCTTACATATAGGTTAGAAATCCATGAGTCTAAGGTCGTAAAAGGTCATGAAACCTTGCACTCTTGCAGTGCATCTGATTTACTTAAGATCCTCTGGAAAAGTTAGGAATCTCTTGCAAGTGATATTTGATAATGTAAAAAACCCCTTTCTTTAATTCTCTCACAAAAAACTATATCCTGGGTTCAGCTTAAACCACGACAAACTAGCATTCAATATAATGGTCCTTTGAGGTGATTAGGCAGTTGAAGTATATTACTCATGACAGGAGGCTAAGAAAAATGGATTTTTTGAATCCAGGAAAGATGAAGGGGAGGCTTTAATTGCTGTCTTCATCTGCTTAAAGGCGCATTGCAGAGAAGACAGACCCGGTCACTTCTCACTGGTACACAATAGAATACATAACTTCCCCTTTCTTGACATTTAAAGGATACTGCAAGAAGAGCTGGTTTGCTCTTTCTTTGCTAGAACTAAAAACTTGTCTTGATTGGATCATTTACTGTCTGCCTGTTTAAATCCACCTTGATGCAGTAGCTACTCCTTTGCTTTCCTGCAAATATTTAATGGCTCTCCAAAATTGCTGCTATATTTCACCTAGTTCTACTGCATTTAGTAGTGGTAATATCAGTCTGTCTTCATTTCCACTGTGTAAATACCTATATTACAGTAAATGTCATCTCAATATAAGCACTTCCAGATCCTTCCACATGAACTAGTACAAAGAAATATAGATTTTTACCAAGTAGATCAAATTCAAAATAGATGGTAATTGGGCCAATCTACCAGTGCACAATGCAAACATAATTTCATGCATCATATCATACGATGACCTCGTGGCTCAAAGTGAGACTCACAGGTTGTGAATTTTCTGTAATTCTCATCACCTCAGTTGAATTGCTACATATGTGATACACTCGAAGCAGTGTTTCAACTGAGGGGAAAATTTCTGCAATGGCTAAAGAATAAAACATAGAATTGTATTTTGAAAGAAAAATGAAACTGTGAAAGATTGTTATCTGTCGTACAGAACGTATTTTCAGATGACAGGAATAATAGCAAAAAAAAAAAAAAAGACCAACAATTAGGCTTTATCAATGCAGCCAGTGACTCTGCACTGAGTTTAAATTATTTAGAAAATGCAAGATGCCTGAATCTTTCTAACAAAATCAATTTGAATGATAAAAAACTTGGCAAATGATGTTAAGTTTCTTCAAGAAGCTATTTTAAAAAGAAATGTAAACCTAAGAAACAGTCTTTCTTCAAATAGGAGATGAAGTTTGCAGCAGTTTTACACAGTAATAAATCTTTTACTTCACATATAGCCAAGAGATGGAAACCTTGATCTCCAAATAGAGCACAGTTCAGGCTTAACTACACAGATAAAACTGTTGCTCCATGGCATAAATAGACTTACATTTATTCAAAGAGAAGATTTTTATTTCCTTGAAAATCTTAACTCTGAGTTTTTATATGACTAGACATGATTTTTTGTTGTTGATTTTTCTTTTCACATATTCCTTTTTTCTTGTTTCCAGAATCCCATGCTGTGTGGCTAAGCAATGATAAGTAGGACAGCTAGTAGCTGCACAGTTCTTTGAATGAAGCAGCACCATAAGTAACTGACAGCAGGCACTAAGCTCAGATCAGCCACTTCGAAAAGGCTTCCTAGATTAGCTGTAAATTAGACTTGAAAGGAACAGGAGACCACCACTGAGGAAGTCAAAAGAAACACTGTTCCCAAAACATTATTTGGTTGAGAGATCTTTAAGAGTATTAAAGTGATACAGACTGACCACACTTTGTTGAATAGTATAACACTTTTCATTGCCAAGTTTGTTGATATGCTTGGCCTTTATTTTTTAATATTCTTATTTACATTATATTAGCTAGTTACCAAGAACTATATATACAAAAAACAAACAATAATAAAAGACTAATCAAATTCAAGCTACTACTTGGATTCTGGTTAAAGCAATCTCATATTCATTCTGCAGGTTGATTAGCTTTCCCTACTTGGTTACTATTTTAAGTTTTGCTTAAAATAGTAGCAGTGCAGTAGTAACGTGCAGTGCTACTTCAGGAAAGTGAAAAAACTAAAACAACCAACTAACCCTGCTATCCCCCATTCCACGATGTCCCCACCCAAGCATTACAAGTTTACAATATCTGTTTCAGCACAGATAGAAAGCTGGAAAAAGCTACCACTGTCCCATGATTCAGTGAATCCGAGTCTGCCTGATCCTGGACACTTCTGACATCCACCAATCCTTTCTGAGCCTATACGAGCCACAGGATTTCTGTTAAAATGTCCTTGATTATGCTTGGGCTCCTACTGCCCCTTGCGCTGATGCGGCCTCTTCTTTCATACTTCCTTGAGCATTATAGTTCTCTGTGTAACACTGTCATTGAAACTGGATTAGAAAAAAACTCTATGGTCTATCTTGAACTGCTACAATAATTTCCATTTACCAGAAAAAAGATTTCAGATATTACATTATATGTATTTTCTCACAGTTTGCTGTTTGTTAGTTTGCATAAAAATGTGTGTCTGAACATGCAGTTCAACAAGAAGCTCTAAGGAATGCAGGTCAACTATGTGTTAGGATTTGAGAAATCTATCTAGAGACTGGACTCTGAATGTGAGCTGCTTACTGGAAGCACTCTACAAGCTCTGATGGCAGCTGCTTCTTGCAGCTCTCCGCAGCCACACAGTTTTGTGGCTTTCTCTGCAGAAGAGCCATGCAAGAATAGGGAGCAACTCTTGTGGAGCCCTCTGAATTTGTGACCATAGTGAGTCCAGATAAATCCAAACTAACCTAGTCTGAAAGCAATTTCTTCAGTTTCCAATGAAGATATGGATTTTTTTTTTTTTCTTAGATGAAGGTTCTGGCACTCAGAGATGCACAGAAATATATTCTGTAATATGCATTTTAAAATAATCTTTTTATAGCTGATTTTCCTCATAATTATCAATGCTCCACAAGTCTCACGCCACTGCATAATTTAAAGGAAAGCTCAGTGAATACTTTAAGCAATGCAGGAGGGAGAGGACTTGCAAAATCTGACGTGTGGCATATCTGGTTATAGAGTGGCATCTTTATCAGGCAATTGAGATGTCCACGTTGTGAACTAGCTGTAAATATTTCAGTGTTCAGTCATGTTCTCACATAAGTAAGGAAAGCAACTGAGGAAATTAGGCAAAGAACTCTGGGAAAAATCTGACATGCAAACATTTGATGCACACTTTTCAATGTGCTTATAAAGCCAGTAAAACTTACTGTTATAGTTTTAGATCTGGAGAAATTGAAACGGGCAAGTTAGCCTGTACATGGTCTATCTTTTTGCACTCCTAGATCTGCTAGTTCAGGGGTTATCACCCTTTTGGTAGCCAAGTCTCAGCTGAAAAATCTGCTGGGTGTATCCAGGTCTGCCTAGTCCCCAAGGCCCCTTCTAACATCCACCAATCCTTCCTGAGCTTACCCGAACCTCAGGATTTCTATTATAATTTCGTCAACTATGCTTCTGCCCTTCTCTTGCAATTGCATGGATGCTGCCTTTTCATTCTCCTCCTTTCTGCTCTCAGTTGTGGCCACACCAGTACTAAAATCAAAATAATGAGCCTATTGAAATGCATCTGACTGTGTCCAGGGTCATTTTGATATTTCTGTACTGGAGCATAGGAACAGTACAGAGGCCTTGACACCAGTCCTGCACAAACCCAGCACCGATCCATGCAGCTCATTGCTTGAAGTGCCTCTCTCTTAGATCCTATCACCTTTTGTGGGCTTTCATGTTTAGGCAGAGACAGTAACTGTGCCAGAAATTGTGCAGAGTATTCAGTGGGTCTTCCAGTAAAATATCTGAGGTGTGAGGACAATGATTTCTCTCCACCTGGTTCACTGGAGAAGCAAAATTCATTAGTGATATCTAGACACACTTGAATTTTGTGAATGATGAATACACCTCAAAATAGCATTGGGAGAGTATGTGCTTTTTACTGGACTTCTAATACAGTTCAGCTTACAATATAATTGTTTGCCTCTAAGGAGGATGCAGATTTCCACGCAAAAGGATTCAAGAATCTAACAATAAAAACTTATAGAGAAAGAGATGTTTCCTATTGCCACTTGCATATTATAAAATGCTATTTTACAAAGAAGTACCTGATCTTATCATGAAAATGAAAAATGTAATCAATGCAGATGTAGAAATCTATGTAACTTTTAAAAACTAAATTCTGCAATTCAGACAAATTCAATAGCTTCCAAAATGGATGTTTTCAAGCTATTAAGTTATAGGTAATTAAAGCTCCAAACTGCTAACAGCTACTCCCACAAGGTACCACATATAAGACTACACACTGAGTTTACCCAGCAGACCTTCTGTTTTATCTACTTGCAAGCATAAAATAGAAAACACCATATATTGTACATAGCCTTGTATGATTGATATCAACTAATCCACTACTATAATACTCGGAAAGATGAAAAGGCAGCAGCAGCTATGTCATCCTTTCCACCCACCAGCCTGTTTCAGATGAGTGTTATCTATCATTTCAAGGTATCTGGAAACTAAATGGAAGTGAACACAGAATAGATGTCTGACGGGTGACTTATCTGGCATTAATGCTTTTTCATTGGTGAGGGAAAACAAGCTAGGTTATGCTTAGCTCCAGGGCAAAACGTGACACAGAAGGACCAACTGAGTGAGAGAATAAGTGCCACCCGCAGGAGAGGATGGGGCTGTTGTTAAGACTGTGGTCAGAAGAGAAGTGTGGGACGGTAAAATGGATCATGATTTTGTGGCAACAGTGGGAGATCAGTCTGTTTAATTCAGAAGGCAAAATTGGGCTCACTGAGCCTTTCACAGTGAGAAAGGAGCACAGATGGCTTATTGACACATTTATCAGGCACTCCAGTGACAGGGTAGCAACTTTTATGTGACAATGAGATTTAGCATTTTAGTAAGGATCTTTTTAATTTTTACCAAATTCACTCACAAATGTGTGCATACAAGTCTTGCTTCCTTTAGTTACTATGGCTGAAGGCAGATGAGGACCTCTTAGCTATCCTTTGCTAAATACTGAAGCGTCAATTAAAAATGCTCATTGTTTCCACCATCACTATAAATCTCACTGACAGTACTGGGTGTTTTGTGAATAAAGAATAGAAGAAGAGTATTTGACAAGCAGAAATTCTTCATTATTCCAGCTCTTTGCAATACACAATGTAGAACAGAATAAAGTGATAAATGTCATCCCCATTTGGATGAACTAGTAAAGAAATACTATTTTTGTCACAAAATCAGGTAAGATACTGCTGAATAAATTGACTAGAAGGCTTTGTATGATGTAACAGAAAGCACATTCTTTTTAAATAGTGATCATCCTCTGTACTTACATAGCACCTCCTCATAGTCAATGCTGCAGGTTCTTTACTATGAAGCTTGAGTATACATTGAGAAAATGAAGGAAAATCAGCTTTCTAGAGGAGATCACCTCTGGGGTAAGTTGTAGCTTATGTGAAACTAGTGATTATGCAAAGTGGTTTCTTTCTCATTCTTAGTCAAACTGCCAAAGGATTTTTGCACTGCAATGTTGAAACGAGTAGCACGACAGAAGACTGAAACAAGAGGAGAATAGCAAGGAGATATGCTGTCCTGCAGTACCTCACTGATAAGATTGATACCTCAATCTTTGTTCTGACAGAAAATCCCAACCCATCCTTTTGTTAATCTTAGTGATCCACAGAGGTTACAAAATAAAATGGTCTTTGGAGAGGAGATCCATTTCTTTTATATTGTGAGACTACCTTGCAAGATTTTTTTTCTCTTATATCCGTGTTCTTCAGAACTTTTCACATTTTCTTTATGTTTACTCTGCATGTGAATATATTCCCTTTCTATAGGGAATCGGTCACAATATTCAGAATTTATAATATAATGCATAAATATTTTGTTTTAGTAGTTTCCCGATTCTCAACTGAAGGAACATTTCAAGCACCTAAAACATCAGCTTTTTTAAATTGAAACATTCCGCAAATATTCCTTCATGTAGCATTAATATTCACTTTCTGGGAATGTTTCTGCCAGCAAAACCCTATTCTTAAAATGCCAGTGTAAACCAAATGCACAAAAAGCAAGCTTAGTATGCTGAGCTTAAACTAGCTTGCCATAAATACTCTAATGAGACCTACAGAGTACATAATTTAAAAACTATGTTTATTTGATATAGTGTCTGCTACCAGCAGTGAGATGTAAGCATATATGCCAGTTGAAGAATGTACTTCAGAATACATAATATGTGGAAACAATAGGAAGACTAGAGAGTAGAAATAATTTATTCATCACTGCAGATCAAAGCAGGAGATTACGTATGATGAAATTGACTGTATTGACTGAACAACAAATACATGATGCAAGGAAAGTGGATTTCTCATTTTCAGATTTTATTCTAGCTAAAATACCAAAAGTGTTTTGGCAAGTCAAAATACAAGACTTACACCCTTTCAAGGTAAAGTACTACTCCTGTTCTATAGACTGTGAATCCACAGTAATGACTACAGTCTCTTACACTCAGTTTTGTATTTTAGCTGTCTTAATTTGATTTGATTCACTGAAAATATCTTCCTGTCATGGTTTTTTGGTTTGGTTTGTTTGTTGTTTGGGTTTTTTTTGTTTGTTTTTTTTTTTTTTTTGTTATCTGAATCCTACAGAGGTCAGTTTTTAAAAGAAAAAAAATTGAAATTTGCATCTCTCATTGAGAATCTTTATAGGCCTTGCTGGATATAAAGTGCCAGTATACTTGGAAAAAAGTGCCAGTACCCTACCAGAAACAATTCTGTCCAAAGAGAGGAAATAACCTGTTTCCAGCAGGAAAAACTACAGGACTTTTCAAGATAAAAAATGTTGCCAACATTCTGTCTCTTTTAAGAAAGGCGGCGTGCTTTTTGTAAGTGGAGGTAAAGCAGCTAAAGCATGTACGCTAAACCTCAGAGAAATCACTAGTCCTTGGGAGATAATGACCACTTCTAATCAGTTTTCAAGAGATATTTGCTAGGTGACTAGGTAAATCCAAGGACTATTAATGGACATAGATCTCTTCTATGACACCACATCAAACGGAACTGAAGTTGGCAACTTTTATCAAAATTATGGTTGGGCAGTCTAAGACTGATTTCTGGCCTGCAGACAAGGTAAAAAAATTCCTATCCCAGACAGGAATTGAATCTTTTTATCAAAGCCAGCCCAGCACATAAAGTCTGAAACAAGCATAGCTAATAAGATGCATTCTGTTCACCTGAATGTGGATGAGAATTGTCATTACCCAGCAGTTACTATTCTGTTAAATTGTATTTAATCATAAAAACCTTGTTCTTCCATTCCTACAGAAACCATGACAAAACATGGCTGATGAATAAAATATGGGGTATTTTCACATGGTCTAGAACAAACTGGGGCCATACATAGTACTCCACTCCTTTTGCCTTGCTTAGCCCACATTGCAGTGGATTGTATGGTAACATTTGGTACCTTTGCTAAAACTTTGCATTCACTTAAAAGCAGGAATCAAATGCTAGAAGAGAGGAAAATATGGCCTTGGAACTAGAGGGGACTGCTAAGTTCACAGAGTTTGCTTTCACAGGCAATTACATCATGCAGTGTTTTCAAGAGGCAATGACACATCACTTTAAAGTAGTGAAGGCTCTCCACCACTATTCTAATTACTATTGGGAAGCTGTTTCTTACTCTCGCCACTCTGACTGTTACACTGATGGTGTGTACTCGTAAGTATTTTATGTTTAGTTTTACTAGTAATAAGAATTACTTGTAATTTCAGTATCTCATTTTATACCCTGGAAGCACACTTTGAAGAAATTCTCCCTATTTTCTCTAATATTATGGTAGACATTTTAAAGTAGCCATTTATATTTTGTTAACAAAATATTTAGTGTTAGCGTATCACAGGAATGACTTTTCTGTGAACTTAAAGATATTAGTCTAAATCCCACATAAATTAGGGTTTTGTCCATTCACATTAACCATGCTACCACTCTCCTCTGCAGGGCACTTCTCACTATGGGCAAATTATATGTACAGTGAGGATATTGGTCTATAAGCTAGAATCAGTATTTTTTGATCATGGGTATTTTAGTTAATAAGACACACCAATTTGCACGCTTTTTAAGACTAACTTATTAGTTAGTTTCTGATAATATGGAGTTGATCAGAAGCTTTTTTTTTTCACTACTTTTCTCCAAGAAGAAGCCATACCATAGATATAATTTATCAGCTACCTAATTGAATCTATCTATTGACTGGAAGCCTGCTTACATAAATTCTTTGCCTTTTCTGAAATTCATTCCTTAGGTGTGAAATTCTGGCTGTGAGGAGATACAGCACATAAATCTGGACCTTCATATCTCAGGTAAGTCTTGTTTGTAGAACTTTATAAGACTTAAATAGTACCTAGGGCTTGCCATCATTTTTCATGCGGGGTGAATTTAATCCTAAGGAATAAAAATTATCCCCAGTGCTTGCAGAAAGGAAGGGAACAATTTTTTGACAACATATAACATCTACACAGAAGGTTCCAGTTTCAGTCTAGGGCATCTTGACATGCAACATGAGTATTAACTGTAAGATATTATAGTTAAAATGTTGTTAGTGATTTAGAATAACACCAGTCATGTTACTTTCAAATCCAAAATTATTTTATTTTCTAGTGTTTTTCAATCACAGAATCAAGTTGCACACCTAAATCCGAGGAATTACTGTGTAAACAGGTTTTTTTGTGATAGAACATTCAAATAGCCTTACAATATGCACTCTCTGACTGGAGATACAAATTTTCTGAGTTGACAAGGCAGTAGCACATTCATAATATAAATACTTTTTAGAAAAAAATCTAGTAAAGTTTAAAACAGATATAGCTTATGGAATGTGCTATGTTGCTTATGCAGTATAACCCAATGATACTGTCTATGTACTGTTCAGTTATAAATATTTTCTAATTCTCTGTTAAATAATATCCAAAAAGTAATGAAACATTTCTGAAACACTTCTTTTATTAAAGGCTTATAGCTGTTGGGTTTATTGGTTTTATTAATATTTCTCAAGCAAATTCTGCTGTATTCTATAGTAATTCCTGGGAAAATCTAATTTTAAAAAAACACTTTTATACAAACAAGCAGTTTATCATGCCACTGAAGATGTGATAAAGAGTAAGTTCAGCTCAAATTAATGGCAGCTATCTTTCAGAGAAATAAGAGATTATGAATGTAAAAGTGCAGTTGTATGAAGGACATAGGAACAAGAGAAAAATGAGGGAAGGCAGACATAAGTAACATATAAATGAGCCCCAAATGTTCTTGACCTAAGATTTAGCCTGACAGTTTTCAGCACCTAGTAAATCTTTATTGAGAGAGTTATGAACATAGGTAAAACATTTTGAATAGAAGCTTTACAATCTATCAACATTCTTAACTTCTGTATTCTACTAATAAGTCACTCTAAGATCTTTACTGCATCTGATATAGTGTTTCCAGTCCACCCACTGTGGAATGGATGTGACTGGGACAGTACCAGTAGAGCTGCAGAGGAACTCCCACTTACCCCCTGTCATTTCTACCCAAGGTCTTTGCAGTATCAATCCTCTGCATTTAAGAACAGAAGTGCTTTTGGCAGCACTTTTCTTGCACAACAGATACCCTGTCATTGGGCCAACAGAACATCCACGTCATTGTTATTTATATCAAGCAGAACTCAGAACATCCAGAGCATTTCACCTCCCAGACTTCCCCATACATTACTGTGCATATGTGCATACTGTACATGCTGCAGCAGTGGTATTTCTAAGGCTTTTTGAGTCTCCATAATTTACTTGTCTACATGCTAATAAAGAGATGATTGGGCAATTTCTATATTCTTGACACACAGTAACTGAGACCATCTGTTTCCATAAGATCAACTAAGGAACAAGCTCGCCTGCAGAATATAGTGTTGGACCTGAGCTATAGAATCAGAGAATGAAGTTTATTTTTTCAGAGGTAGCCCTAATAAAAACAGTGGTTTCACAATTTAGGAAGTTTCTGTGAGAACAGACTCTAGCTTGAAGGTGTCTGAACACCACAAACCTTTGTGCTCTCCCACATCAGCTCAGCTAGACCATCAAATATAATATGACCTTTTTTAGCCATTAAGAGTAAGTAGAGCATCAGCAATGTATTACATTCAGATAGTCGATGAAGTCTCCTTTGCTTTTTATGTATATTTACAGAGTTATTTCTAAACTGGCATAGCAGATGGCAGGAACAAAGATGATATTCACCCTTGCTGCAGCTAGTTACTCGTCCATCTGCACTCTCAGTTCTTATACACAGTACCCTTGCAGAGACTTAGAGCCTTCAATCAAGAAGACATGGTTTTGTCTATCTTTTTGTCTGCCCATCTCCCCAGAACACCCAGTTTGAAACATATAAAACCAGATGACGTACTGCTTCCCAGCAAGTTACATAAAACAAAACCAGACTCTAATACCTTGTCAAATATGAAGAATCACATTACGCAAAGGACAGAAAGACCCCTAAAAGCATAGTAGTTCATTTCAGAGGTAGAGATAACGTGCATCAATGTCAGATGTTCCATTGGAAGGTCAGATCTGACAGGAATTGGTGGCTGTCTATAACCATCCTGATCCAGGTTGGAACAGATGGTCAGGGGGCAGCTTAGAGAAGAATAATTTATTAAAGTTTTTCTACTTAGTAGGAACTACCCAGGCTGCTACGTGTCCAAAGTTTCTTATTAAGGGAAGTCCCAGCAACTTTATGAGAAAGAATGCTGACAATTTGTTTCCTATCCCTATGATGGACTTTTTAAAAAAAATATATATATCATGTTTTCATTTTTCTTTATTCTGTCAGTCTGGTGAGTATGACACCAAAGTCAGTGAAACCACTTTCTTTCTCAAAGGGGTTTGATGTTTTTGAAAACATCTTTGGGGAATAGGAGATATCTGCCAAAATCCTTAACAGTGTGTATACAGTAATATTTTTCACTATCAGTTTTGTCCAGCTATGTACTTAACCAGGTCTTCATGTGGTTCACTGCTTATTTACATCCATGAACATGAGAAAGAAATGATCCATAGTTAGCATATAAATATCTTTTGGCATTTAAACTAATTGTTTATATTTTTTTCTTGAAAAAAGAAAAAAATACAACCTTTTCTGGGTTTAATTGAGTGTATAACAAAGGAGTGGGCTACTTCTCCTTATGGTGGAGCTTTTATACTGACCAAAACCCTGGTAGCTTTCTGATTCTACTTTAGAGCAGTTCTGGGAAAGCAACAGCCTCTGACATTGTTCCATTGAAAGATCAATGGAGCCATAGCAGTTCAGTCTCAAAATATTTCCAGTGATAAGTTTACGGAGAGTACTGTAAGAAATAGCTACTCCACTTTGTTCCTGTGTGGAAAGTTCCCAAAGGCAAAATTAATCATTTGAGAAGTACGGCTGCTTTTGCAATGATTTGCACTACCAGAAATTCACACAGAAAGAATCGCAGAATAGAAAAAGGCCTGCTTCTGCCCATACTTTTAAAGGGAGAGATATTCCTGACATTTACCCAAGACATTTCATTACAGTGAAAAGATTTTCCTATACACAGAAGCACTGAAATTATTTTTCCTTCCTGGGACAGTTTCTTTTTATCCTACACTGAAATTTGTTACCTTTCATGTTGTCCTGGTTTCAGCAGTAGCAGTCATTTTTTCTCTTTCTTAGTAGCTGCTGCAGTGCTGTGTTTTTGACTTTC
>JANHGB010010587.1:0-10664 GCA_026283785.1 Coracopsis vasa
ATGAAGATAGGCTGAGAAAGTTGGGGCTGTTCAGCCTGGAGAAGAGAAGGCTGCGTGGAGACCTCCTAGCAGCCTTCCAGTACCTGCTGAAGGGGGCCTGTGATGATGCTGGGGAGGGACTTTCATTAAGGACTGTAGTGGCAGGACAAGGGGTAATGGGTTCAAACTCAAACAGAAGTTTAGATAGGAAATAAGTTTTTTACTGTGAGGGTGGTGAGGAATGGGTTGCTCAGGGAAACTGTGAGTGCTCTGTCCCTGCAGTGTTCGAGGCTGGGTTGGACAGAGCCTTGGGGACATGGTTTAGTGTGAGGTGACCCTGCCCATGGCAGGGAGGTTGGAACCAGATGATCTTAAGGTCCTTTCAAACCCTAACCATTTTATGATTCTTTGTTAAATACTTCAATAGCTTGCAAGCTTCTAGCAGCCTGCTTACCCTACCTAGGGGCATTACTTTACTTTGGGACTGGTTTTTGGCTGTGAATTGTGGAGATGATGGCCAGTAAAAATGCTGAGCAGAAGAGAAACAAAGCAGAAAGTGAAAACTATGAAACGCAAGGGGAAAAAAGTAAACTACCAGCCCTGTGGCATTAATTGCTTCTTGGTTAAACACATCAGTCTTGAACTTTGTGCTGGTAACATTGCAGCACCATTTTCTTCTTGGAAAAAAAGAATATATCTGTTAGATGAGTGATGTATTTTGCACAGACCAGTACAATCCTTTTTTTCCTTCAAGGAATTTGTCTGTGTTGCGCTTTTACTGTCAATTTGTACAGTACAAATACCACTAACCATTGCTATTAATGTACATTACATCTGTAGACTTCATCAAGAAGATTTGGGGTGTTATCACAAGTAGCAAGAAAAGAATAATTTTCAGTTCTACTGAAATGAACAGCTGTGAATGCTTTGGAAAGTACCACAGTAATAATCCAAAAGTTCCTGCTCGAAAGTGGTAAATTAGAAAAATCTATTGTAAGAAAATCAGGGAGTTTCAGCTGTACTGAATTTTTAATATGGCAGATTGCTCTTGGAAAAAAGTGAAAAATTTTGGACAAGTTAAGCAGGATTTATCTATTATTTCTCTTAAGTTAAAGATTAAAAAAAAAATAAACAAAACATGATTTAGAGGAAACAATTCCTGTTTCACTTCTTTTGTCTGTTAAGATAATGCAGAAACAGCTTAAGTTCAAAATCTGGTCTGAATGCCATTAGGAAATATGGTTTCATTAGGTGTATAAAGTCCAACTTACAGACTGTTCTCAATGTTCTTATGACACTTAAACTTACTGTGCCGGTAAGTCAGAAGCTGTGACAAATAAGCCACACAGGCATAATGTTGCCAGCGCAATCCTTCATGCTGTCTTCTGAATGAATGAGACTGCCTTGGGAAGGGAATAAATATAGGGAGTACCCCAAATCCTGTTTATTCTGATTTCCAAGATACGACATTTTTGAATTTTACTTAACTCCTCAGTTGACTGAGGCACCCAAGTCCATGGTGAATTTAGACTAAATAAACTCTACAAACAAAACTCCTTGTACTAAAGTTTATGCAAAAATATCTATTGGGCTCCCACCTCTAATTATGCTATCTTCAGACCCTTGTCAGACTTTCTATATTCCTTATACCTTTCTGGATAGATGATAATTCCCACAGCAAAAGAGTACTGGTTAGTGTATCCTGCTGTAATTCTCTCTGGTATGCTACCCAGAACACAAGTTTCTTGGAGTATTTTCACATTTTCTTTCCCTCTTCAATCTAATAAAATTTAAAGGAAAGGTGACCTTTTGGGATGGGAGTGTGGGATGACTTTTGGTAGCTTGGAAATTAAGACAGGTCCATTTTGGAGACCTTGCTGTATTAACATTGAACTGTAATAGTGCTATGGAGATAAAGATTTCTAATATTGGTCAAGGATTTTGTGTATTGGGTATGTGGAGTGTACAGCTTTGCTTTTCTTTTCAGCCAGAATTGTAGGCAACTTAATACAAATAGTATTCAAGTCCAAATAACATAGTAGTATTAATTTGCAGCAGTACATTTTCACACTGCATTGTTCTGATCTTGTGAACACAGGACACTGTTAATATTTGCAAATTAAAACTGCATCACTTGCGATTGCAATCTCTTTGGGCCTGTGTTTGATCTTTTATACTCTATGCTAATGTCCAGGCTCAGAAATGAGGCTTTTACATATGTGAACTCGAGTTCCCAAGAGCAAACTGAGGAATTCAAGCTTTAGTTCAGAATCTTCCCGTTCGTAGTGGTTACAGGTGGAGAGACCCATCAAGGAAGCTCCCTTGTACATTAGAGTAATTCTGTTTGTTGTAAGAAGCAGAGTTTAAAATAGAATGGCATGCAAGAATGTATCCTTCCTAAACACAAAGGTTTATTTGTGTCATAATAAAGTACAGGGCTTTAAGAACTGATATTATTAATGTCCTTCTTACGTATTCTTTTCATTGAGGTGGCCAATCATGTGATTTCTGTTTTTGTAAAAGTCTTCCCCCCCAACTCCCTCTTCACATTATTGTTGCTCTCTTCCATTTTGTCTCATTTTCTGGTCAGATAGTTTTAATTGGCATTTCCAGTATCTGATTGTGTCATATTGCTGTAGCTCTTAATTAATATTTTTTCTTTTTTTCTTTCCCTTCCCCCCTTTTCTTTTTTACTGTACAATATTTTGTCTTCTTTCTAGGTCTCTATTAACTCTCTGGAGTGCTGAACCTAAGAGGAGACTGTTAATAGCTGAGAGATCACCCTTGGCATACTTAATTGTAGACAAGTTGTTTGAACTTGTAACACTTGGAAAATGAAAGTTAATATATTTGTTTTGTTATTCCCATGGAAACAAGATATTTATAATGCGGTCCTAAAAACAAGTTACAGATATACACAAGGAAGCTGATTCTTTGTAGCAGTTGCTTAATAGAAAGAAACTGGGGTGGTTTTTTTTTTTGCTTTTTTTTATTTATTTTTTTTTTAATTTCTGTAGCTCATGACCTCTGAAAAGCTGGTATCAGGAAGGGGCTTTCTGAATGGGAACAGAGAATTAAAAATGGTGGAAGTAAACTGAGGGTACAACTGCCTTGTGTGTCATGCAGCATTCTGAGTACTATCATTTTTCATAGTTTGGGTTGGAAGGAACTTTAAGGTCATCTAGCTGACACACACACACACACACACACACACGCACCCCACCCCCCTGCAAGGAGCTGGGACATCTTTCAACTAGATCAGGTTGCTCAGAGCCCCATCCAACCTGACCTTGAACACTACCAGGGATGGGGCTTCTACCACCTTTCTGGGTAACCTGTTCCAGTGGTTTACCACCCTTATCATAAAAAATTTCTTCCTTATATCTAGTCTGTATCTACCCTCTTTTAGTTTAAAACCATTACCACTTGTCCTGTTGCTACAGAAAGTACCATCTTTCTTATAAGGCCCTTTTAAGCACTGAAAGGCCACAGTAAGATGTCCCCAGAGCCCTCTCTTCTGAAGGCTGAACGCGCTTAACTGTCAGCCTTTCTTCATAGGTGTTCCACCTCTCTGATCATTTTTGTGGCCCTCCTCTGAACCCACTCCAAGAGGTCCATATCTTTCTTGTGCTGAGGACTCTAGAGCTGGATGCAGTATTCCAGGTGGGGTCTCACCAGAGCAGAGCAGAGGGGTAGAATTACTTTGCTGGACTTGCTGGCCACATTTCTCTTGTTTCAGCCCAGAATACGATTAGCTTTCTGGACTGCAAGTGCACGCTGCTGGCTCATGTCCAATTTTTATTCCACCAGTACTCCCATGTCATCCTACACAGTGTGTTTTTGTGGACCTGGAGGGGGCTGATCTGTGACTGAGTGTGTAAATCAAGCTATGTAGGTTAGTAGAGAGACTTTGCTTTTGTCTTTTTTATGTATTCAGTCTGTTTTCTGCTCTGCATTCAAACCAAGACACTACAGATAGAAGAAGGGGTAGGAGCATGCTGTCTTGTTGATTAACAGTGATGACAGCAACTTCTCAGAGGTCTTTTGAACCTTCCTCTAAAGACAGGATGAGTTGTAGCATTGCTACTTTAGTAATTTAGATGCTATAGTACATGACATACATGTACCATACATGGCATACAAAAAGTACTAGAACTAGAAGTTAATAAATTTAATTAAGTTCTTGAGGGGGTTCCACGAGACTTGGCATACTTTGCAACTGCAGAATTTTTGAGTGAATTATTATGCTTTTCAAATGGGTTTGGTAATATTGTAACAGTTTGAGGGAGAGGGGGATGTTTCTGGAGTATAGAAAAATTAAAGCTGCTTTATTTTGGAAACCAGTGTTATAGTTCCAAAAATTCCTTTTTAAATGTCACTCCAGTTAATTTTTTTTGCTGGTAAAGATCTGCCATGATGCATGCTTGTTTTTCTTTTAGGTCCAGCAGCAATACTACATGGATTGTATGTGTATCCAATTTGTGGTACACTGGGGAAAACAACTCATTTGCTTTCCTTCATTAGTGTGACAGGGAAAAGACCAAATGTGAGAGTTAGGAATGATTGTGTCTTAGACAAAAAAGAGATGGGTTTTTTTTCCTTTTGGCACCCTTATACATGCATTTTTTTTCCTTTTAATGTGGGTGGGGAAGAGGAACAAACCAAAAAACACTCAAACCAAAATAATTTCCACGTGTTTGTAAATACAAAAGGAGTCAACATGAACTTAAGCAGATTTTGCCAAAAGTGGTCATTCCCTTTTCCCTTGTCATGATCCTGACTAATAATCTGTAGCTATCCTGACTGGAGACTTCCAGGTAACAAATGTGCTACAGAAAATTGCATTTGAAAGATTTGTATCTTAGACTTGGCTGTGAGTCTCTAGTGAAAAAGGGCCTTAGTGATGTGTCATGCTGAAGCTTTGCAGTGATTGCTAATGCCATCTTTTTCTAAATGAGAGGTAAAACAAAATGAAGTCCTGACCTTTTGAGCTAGTTAAAAATTCTTGGACACATTTCATCAGAAGAGGGATGTTAATCCCATTAATGAGAATCCTGGACGAATTCCAGGTAGTTAATTGCATTTTATTCCATGTGTCTTTTTGATTAATAAAATACTGGATTATATTCTTCATTTCCACAATGTTCTTTTACTAGCTAATTCAATGGGATATTTCAGCATATGCTTCACCTAAAGCAGAAGGTAGTTGCAAAAAGCAAAGTCTGGTCAAAAAAGAAAAACCAAAACAAAACCACAGATAAAGTTTACTTCTGGCTAAAATAGGGAGTGTAAGGGGTGTAGAGATTTGCTACATGTTGTGCTGTGTTGGAGGAAATACAGGATACTAGGAATGAATGGTATGTAAAGGGTTGTGTTAGTGATGAATTTTATTGTGAATAACCATTTTCTCCTTGTTTTGAAAGCCTGGGATAAAATCTCATTTTCTGTTGAATTGAAATAGGAGTAACTTCCTAACTATTGCTGCTTAAAACTGAGAAATCTCACTTCCTCCTTTTATTAGTGGAGCTACCCTCCAATTGAGGGGGGATTAGACCTCTTAACATGTCTGAGAAAAGATCAGAGATAAATCAGTGATAGATAAATGGCTGTTTGTGATGCTTGAATAAAAATTAGATTTCTATTGGTAATTTTTCTAGCCTGAGATTTCTGTTTCCAGTGCACCTTTTCACTATCCTTGCATCTATCATTTATTTCTTTATTAACAGCTGTCACTTTGAAAGGACTGGTTTGGGTTGTGTGTTGTTTTTTGTGGTTTGGTTTTGTTTGGGTTTGTTCATTTATTTATTTGGAGGGGGGTACATTATTTAAGATTACATCAGCATAAGTATCAGAATATTTTTTGAATTTTTTTCTGTTTGATCTGTTAAATTTTAGCTTAAAATGTATGGCTAAATTTTGATGCATAAATTCTTGTTCTAAAGATCAGAAAATCTGCCATTTAATAGTACAGGAAAAGGTGTGGTTTGTGTGTGATATAATTCATAGAAATAAAAATTTGTCTTTTTAAAATTGTGAATAATCTCACTGATGCTGTGGCTTCATATCTGAATTTTAAAATGAGGAGCACTAGAATTATTTTTATATTAGGGAAAATAACTGTGTACTCCACTGCATTATCTCCTGCCTCAACTGAATCTTTCAAAATTATAGAAAACAGACTTGCATTATTCTCCTTCTGGTTAAACACATCTCTGTAGTTAATGCTGAGTTTCTTATCAACTGAACCCTTTGGCCTGATGGATGTTAAAGATCTGCAGAAGTGACTGTATAAATACATGTTTGTAAGTGTGAATTTCCCACTCTATTGTCAGATTTTCCACTGAAAATAGCTATAGCAAAATCCTCTCCACTAAAGTAAACCTACGCAATTAATTGATTAGTGTGGAAATATGGGCTATTAGTGAAAATAACAGCAAGTCTTCAGCTCTGAATTTCTGGGGGGGGGGGGGTATGTGAGTATATTGGACTGCTATATTGTGTTTTCCATGAATCTGTGAATGTTTTATGAAGTTGATCATCTAAAGGAAAGCAGATAAATGAATTTAAATACATCACTTTAAAAATCCTCATTCTTTAATGGAGGAATTTCAGGTTTTGTAGATGCTTTTCAATAGTTTGCTTTACACAACAGCATTTTTCTTAATTTACTTGTGAATACATGAAAAATGAATAATATGACATTACCAGTTATTCAAAGAAGAATAAAAAAACCCCAACAAAACTCACCGAAGATGCTTCAGTTCGTCTTTTACGCACCAAGGCTGTACAAGCAATCAACCAAATGAGACCATGAGTTTGATTTGATGAGCTGCAGGCATTCTGACACAGGCCAGGTCCCTTTATTTCATCTTTATTTCTGAACATTGATCAAGGGAAATTTCTAAACCACTATCCTACTGATGCACATAAAGAAAGTGATGTTCTTGGGATATGTTTTATGTGACACCATAAACGAGCTGCATGGGTCTTCCTGTGTTAGGACTGTGTTGCAGTTTTCTGTTGTTCATTGTGGTATTCTGCTATTCTTGGAATGCTTGTTGTGCTCTCTTGTAATTTGTTTTAATTTCTGTGTGTTTCTGTAGGGGAAAGTCTTCCAGAACTATCACTTTTGAGCAGTTCAAGGAAGCTCTTCAAGAACTCTCAAAGAAGCGTTTTAAGGACAAGAGTGATGAGGAAGCAGTTCAAGAAATATATAAACTAATTGAAGGAAAAGCCCCAATTATATCTGGAGTAACGGTATGTTACTGATCTAATGGCTACATTGTTCTAGCCGTCCTTTGTTCTACTGCAGTGTTGTTGAATTCACCTGCTTGCATTTGCAATCCACAAATCCGAGCAGCATGCCTCCATGGGCCTGAAGGCAGCAACTGTACTAAGCTGACTGGGAGCAAAGATTATGCAACAGCTAAGTATTGCACTACTGTGTATTCTTCTGTGGCACTGTCATTGCTTCTGCTAGGAATTGTCGTACCACCTAGCAGCATGGTCGGGAAGATTCAAGGTGAGCTCTTGTGTGTGGTTAGAACGTAGAAATGTTCATCAAGAGCAGTGTATCCAAAACAAAAAGTGTAGAAGGGAATTAAATTTAGAACCATATTAAACAGATGTGTGAAAAGACAAGAAGACTAGAGTAAAGACATCCTAAGATAGATATAATACACCATGTCAATCCCTGAACACTGGAAATATGTGCGTAATTACCATGTCTTTGGTTTTTTGCTTGTTCCAAATATGTCAGAAATATAATGGTTTTTATTTTTCTTTTTTAAATATTGGCATTAAACTTTCTATATGAAAAGGAAGCCATAAAGCCTAGTGTACATAAATTTGGTTGCCCTTTTAAATGCCGAAGTTAGGCAAGCTTTTACCCTGTAGTTTAGGCAATGCTAGAGTGTTTGACATCAGCTTGAATAGTCCTGTCGGTTTAGTTCATCTGCTTAAAATTTGTGATCCTCCAGAATTTTGGCAGTAGAGCTGTGAATAAAAATGTAATTGTAAATAATCTTTCCAGAAACTGGCTCCACACAAACGAACAGTGGAAATGTCAAGTGGGGAAATTTCTTGAGTTGTACAATTTGTCCGATTTTTACAAGATTTTAATTTGTTACTCTGGTACTCTATTTTGAAACAAGTGACAGAGACTACAATAACAAACCTTCCTTTTTGTCTTTCACTCATTATAGTGAGTTTGAATAACTTGTTCATCTATGAAACGATTCCCTGTTTGAATTGTGCACAATCTTCTGAGGCTCACTCTTGATTCTATTTTTTGGTATTTCAGCAGTCAGATATTGAAATAATCAGTGGCAGCTAATAAAGGGACAGCATCTTTCTGCGTGGATGACAGGGTGATGAGAGAGCTTTGCAGATGCAGGATAGCATCATGTAGGTGCTTTAGAGGTATATAAATATGCCAGCAACAGGGGGAAGGGAATGGAGGAGGAGTATGAGCTGGAAGTGTGAGGCTTGCCAGTACTCCTACTGTATGTGCAGTCCTGGGGAGAGTTGGAGAAGTGAAGAAATAACACGAGAGCAGGGGGATCACAATATTCTCTCCTGCTTCCTGGCAAAGTAAGGGACAGAAAGCAGAGCTTAAAGGGAAGGAGATTACAGGCTGAGAGGAGAACAAAAATTTTGTTTGTTTTATAATGCTAATTTAGTTTCCAGGTGATAAAAATGACCCAAACAGTTGAATATCAAAGGCATTAAAATAAATAAATACAGGGCCACTCTCACCCCAGCATCCAGGGAATGCAGATATGAAATCTGTATGCAAGCATTCTAATACCTTGTTTACTTGGGGAAGTCTCTCCTGGAAATCTTAAGTTGGACTGGTTAGAGTTATATGAAGCTTTTCTTAAAATGTTCTAGGATAACTCAGTCATGCCATGTAGTCTGTGCCTTGCTCTGTGTAGCTCTGTTGTAGGCCATACAGATTTGGTTCAGGTTTCAGCCAGAAAACTTCAGTATAACTACTGACAGATTAATCTAAACTTATTAAGGAGGGAGTTGAAAACATGATTACGTGAGGCTTGTGGATAAGTATACTTCAGAGGCATTTGGAAATTTTTGTGTCATCCTATGTTTTGTGCTTTCTCTTTGGGGAAGGAGAAGAAGGGGAACAGGGTGATATATCTCTACTGAATGGCACCCTGGGGAAACCAGAGCTTCTGTAGAATGGTTGGACAGTTTACTTTCACATCAGATAATGAGGATTTTAGTGCATGTTTTGACAGAAGATTTACTTTTTTCTTTTTCTGTTTTGTTTGTTTTTTTTTTTTTCTTCTCCTTCAGAATGTTGTAGAATTACAAAAATCCCTGCTTATAGTTGATGTGGTTGAGAAGGCTCGGCAGCCAAACATTGAAACCAAGTGAAATTTTGGGCTGCTTTCTAATCTGCAGCAGAAGGTGTATGGTTGCCTTGGTCACACAGGAAGAAAAACAACAGGCAAGTGTTAGGCGTTAGTTGAGACATAGCTTTGTTAGCTCATTTGATAGTCAACTGGGAATAGAATATACAGGTCATACATCTTCAGCAGTTTACAATCAGACACATAAATGAAGTCTAAGGCCTTTTAGTTTTCCTCACTTCTATACAAAAGCTACAAGAGCAAGACTGAGGTTCTTTCTTTTCCTGTACCAAAAGCTGTGTGCTGTAAGAATGTTGAATGCATTTCTACACCTCCTGTCGAGCAAATATTTGCTTTGGTCATTGCTGTCTCTTAAAATTACACCAGTGTATTCAGCAGGGTCCTTGATATAGAAATGTAGAATAATTTCAGTTGGAAAGGTTCTGGGGTGATTTCATTCAACCTTCTGTTCACAGGAGGACTAACTTCAAAGCCAGATCAGATTATGCAATGCCCAGTTCAGGCAAATTTGCTGTAAGGGTGTTGTGGGTGGCAGGGCAGTACAGCAGCGACAGCACTGTGAAAGCTGGGTGATGGGTGCTCAGCATGATGGTGAAGTGAGCAGGATTGTATTCTCACAAAAAAGCACCTTTTAGGGAAAGAGCAAGGAAGCCAGAGTGCAACCCACAGAGTGCACCAAGTGAGACGTAGCAGTTGTTGCATGATGTTATCATGAGATCTTTCTTATTATAGGAAGGCTTTAGTAATCAGCGTAGCTTATGGTTACACAGAATTTCTAACAATTAGGATAGCTTTCCTATTACCTAAAGTTGCAGTTACCTGCACTTTTCAGTCACCTGGACCCTCTGCAGACCAGGTAAAATTCTTAATAATCAGTATGCAGTAGAATAATAATCTGAATGGTGACTTTAAAAATTACATGAGTCAGTACATGAGTCTCAGAAGAATAATAATTATGGAAGAGGTGTCCTGATAGTCTAGCCCAGGGTGAGGGTGCTTCCCCTTTCCTCTTATATCATTATGTGAGCATTCCCTGCTTAATACCGGGATGTGTGAAAGCCTCAGCAGTCTGTCAGCTTATGCTGGATCAGCTTCAAAAACCTTTTGGATAAAATGATGTATTTATACCTGTCAGGTTGGGGCATTGGACTATACAATTTCTATAACTTAGAGGATTCTGAAGAGGCTGCCAGGCAATCAATATGCAAGAATTTTAGCTGCAGGAGACAGCAAGCTGCACATGCATAATGATCTTTATCTCTTCCTGTCCATTGTGTCCTGCCTACACGTTGC
>JANHGB010010588.1:2097-13947 GCA_026283785.1 Coracopsis vasa
GATGTTATAAGTGCTATAACACAAACAGATTATTTCAGGGCCCTTCTTTTAATGAATAGACAATCCACATACATGGCTAGATAAACTGCATATGAATAACATCTGCACCCAGATCTGTGAATGAACCACCCTATTGCATTCTGCAAAGAGCTAGGCCCAAACCCAGTTAGAGTCTTCTCACTGACATAGACGGAGGATGGAGCGACTTCCCTTGGAGCTTCCTTTGGCTACCTGGGAGCCCACTGGCTGTGGGAGTAGTAGTAAATCCTGTCTCGGGAATTGAGTTCAGACACCAGCAGGAAATGTAGAAGCAAAGGGTGTGACACCAAAGGTAAATGAAGTAAAATGAAATAGGGATCATACTGTGAAAGGAAAGGAATTTGGTACTGGAAGAGCCCAGCAAGATGCAGTAGATTGTGTACATCCCTTGATAGCTCTAAATTTCAGTGAGACTGTCTCATCAGGGATGCTTCTTGGATTTAGTGCAGCAACAAGTGAAGCTCTACACTTCTGTCCTGAGGTCCTTACAGGAGTCTGAGGTTCTGCTGATGATTCTGTACGTGGTAGTTTTACTTCCAAGCCAAAAATCAATCCATTCCCTACATGTTGGAGCTAAATTGACACGGCACCAGATTTCAGAGGAGTTAATGAGATATTAAAATGCCCTTACTAGTGTCATTAAAATGACATTTCTTTATAGAGAAGGGGAATTGCACAGGGGTCCAAATTCCAGTCAAATGGTTTGATTTCCTCAATTCCTGTGTTACTGCAGCTGGATGAAGGCTGGGTTCTCCAGGCTGGGTCGCTTATCTGTGAGAGTTTTCTTCTGTTGGTGATGTCAGTGATTATAGAAGCTTTGTCTTTATTGTCTTTATGGATAACGGTGGCCAAAGTGAACATACATATGGTGTCTTTCTCAGAAGCATCCTGGGGACTGTGAGTATCTGTTTGCTTGTGTGTTACTCAAAACCAAAGACACAATTTGCAATTCATATTAGAAAGGATTTTGCAGATCTGTGAGTAGGAATCCATGGCTTCTTGTAGGCAAGCTTGATAGTTTGGTTTTATAGCATCTACATCACTTTGATGCAGCTTTGGTCCTGGCATAGCTCAGGTTTACTGTGTCGACATCCTCAGGAGCAACTTCCCCAACAGAGCTGCCCACCTCTGTGAGACTGCCTCTAGACAGCACTCACTACATTTGTTTCCTTCTCTGGGCTGATGCAAAGTCCAGTGTGTGTAGATAAAGCCAACAGTAATCGTTGCAGTGATCTTTATGCATAGTCAGTGTAGTAGTAATGAGAAGTGAAATATTTTCTATAGACTCTGTGACCTGAATTCTTTTGCAGAGAGATTCCTTGAAAATAAATTCCTTATTTGGCCTGAAGAGTGCCCTGGGAAAGTTGCTGTAGATGCCAGCACTTCCCACTGCATTCTGTAAGGCTGTTTCAGAAGATGATGGTGTCTGATAGTCTCTAATTCAGGTGTAAGACCTTTGCTGAACATAGAGATATATGAAAGGGAACTGTTTTCTCACTCTGGCATATTTAGATTGTAGAGAATTGGCTGAAAGATCCTTTCTCTCAGGTGAGGGCTTGGGACCACAGCCCACTGTGCTTTGCTTGTCTCACTCTTAATACAGCCCCGTATTAGGGAGTCTGTCTTGTTCCCCTTAGCCCACAGCACTGGTGTGACTTAGCAAACATGTCTGCTAAGTCCTATCAGTGCTGGGCTGTTACTGCAGCGTGTGAAGTTCAGGGCTGCCACACACGTGGGACACAGAGAGCTCCAGAGAAGCATCAGATATGTAGCTGTTACCCTTCATGCTGCCAAGCAGAGCTCACTGCTTGAATATGCTCTGCGTCCTCATGTCTGGAGAGGAAAGAACTGCTCCCCATAGTGAGCATTAGAGATTCAAGGATGTCCTAAGCTTTTAAGAGCACAGAGATTTAGCCATGTAATTCTCACGAAAGATAATGGAAGTTAATCAGGTAACCTGTGACACTGACAGTAGAAGTCCATCTCCTTGAGCTGTGCCTCACAGCGACTGAGCAGTACGTAGGTATCCTGCTATTTTTTTCATTCGTGAGGGAAAAAAGCAGGATAAAAGCTTCATGCCAATCCTGACATGTTTATGCACCATGTGGAGTTTTCTTAATTGGAACAGACATTGAGCTCTGAGCGATGTGAGACACATGATACAGCTTCCATTTACCTCCCTGCCTTTTTTTCCTTTGCTTTCAAGAAAAAAATATTACCTATGGTCAAATCTTCACTCCTGAAAAAGTATGAAAGGGAATTCTTAAACTAATGAATTCCTTTGTTTTTTACTTGCTATAAATTCTGGGGATCCTCTTGGAAAATGTGTCTTAAGATGCTAAAAATTATTCCCAGGATTTTATAAAAAAGAAATCTAAATTACTTTTTGTGGTTTGGATCAGCCCTCCAACTATCATACTGGGAATAGGGGCTGGATGCTCATCAAGCAGTCTTCACTTGTACTGTTAAACTAAAAGGGCTTCAGATGTGCATGATTTTGTGATTATGGCATAGGATGGTCATGAGCATTCTCCACCCTCCTGTTCGTGCTGTAGCACTGACTTCATCCGCGGTGGGGTTTCAGTCCTCTCGCACTAGAAATGAATTTGCTCATTGAGCAGTGAGGCAGATGGATGTGGGGGATCTGAGATTCAGTGCAGTTTGCAAAATAACAACAACAACATTACATAAAGTGTTTATTTGCAGCCCAGTTCCTCATTGCCTTGATGTGGATATACTCAGCTGAGACTGACCAGTAGCTGAAAACCTGTCATTTGTCAAGAAAGGCAAACAAAATCTATGTTGCTAAACCTCACTTCCAAATGCACAGGTGAGAAGAAAGTCCCAAGAGTTGCCAGTGGCAAACATGAAAATGCAGAAGGGAACTACGCCTGTCCTAGAGCAAATGATGCTTTGCTAGGTGAGGTGTTGGGAATACCACAGATAGATATAGATGTACATGCACTCAGAGGTGAGGCCCTCCGGAACTCTGCATTGGTTTCACAGTGCTCATCTGCAGCTGTCTCTATCCTATCCTATCCTATCTAATCCAATCCAATCCATTCCAGATATTTAAAAGATACTACAGTGTGTGTGCAACTGTAATTGTGATACTATAATTCTTTTTCATACCTCTAATGTCAAAGAAAGTCTGCAAGACAGTTTGTAGGAATACAGATGTTTTAGTGGTTTTATGAGCTGCATGAGCTTCACCATGGTGTGTCAACACACTGATACTGAGTGGTTTACTGAGAGGGAAAGAGCAGTGAAGTATCATTACCAAGATACGTGCAAGCAGTTATTACTCAGACTTTCAAAAGAATCCAAGGAATGCACACAAACTACAATGAAATTATGACAGTGCTGATCTTTGTGACATTTCTGGAAAGTTTTCCCATCTCTCCTATCTTTCCTTGTACTTTCTTATCCAGACAGTTGAATTTTCCAATTGGGAAATTCTTGACCAGGTAGATCTTACTGTCAGTGGTGCATTGTAATCTTGGACAGAAACCCCTGATTTCTGGTTTATTCCCTTTGTGTGTCAATCCATCTAGCTTACCTTTTCTAAAAATGCAATTATTTAGCTATGCCAGATTTGGCTTTTTGTCTTTTTCCAGTATTAATAGTAGTGATGAATTTCTTTTGCATTATATAATCTTGTATTGAAATGCAATGGGTGTTGGAGGCACAGCATCAATAAAGTAGGTGAAAATAGAGCTATAAATCCTGATTTAGTGTCACATATTCGAGGAAGCTGAAAGAGGCCTTTTTTTCCTCCAAATCTTCAGTCCAATCTCTCTTCTATAACTCTTGCACAGACCACATTCTGTGGGCACAAAGTTTGCACAGCATCCAGTTACTGCTTCTGCCAGAGTGTAATACCACATAGCAGGCAGCAGCATCTCGGTGCCATTTTTCAGCAAGTGAAAAGCAGCATCAAACAACCCGTGTAAGTGCTTAGTTCTGAGTTCTGGCAGGAGCATCACTTTCATTGGTTTTTCAGTACCACACATTTTGAAAACAGCAGAAGGTGGTGTAGCTCCCATAAAAAACAGCAGACGTTTTCCCTGCCGTTGGAATTGTTGATTAGAATCACGCTTAGTAGAAATCTGCAGGAGTTTAAGAGAGTCTCAGTAATCTGCACTTGCTGAGGTTATAGCTGTACATGAGAAAAGCAGTCACAAATCTGACAGATTGATCATACCATGATAAAGATCCACTTGCTGAGGCGTTTCTGTACAGCTGAGATGCACCAGATAACGCAGTGAGTCCTGTCTCCCGAGGCTGCCAGAAGGAGTCACAGCAGCCTGAACGGGGCTCCAATTGCAATTCAAATACACTTCTCTAAACCCGTGATTAGTGCTGCTAATCTCGCCTCGCTAAGCCAAAGACAATAACAACGAGGTTACTGAACACCTCGGCTATTAGGTAATTCTTCTGCTTAGAAACTTGCTGGTACTCGAGGCTTTTGAAACCCATTAGTAAAACCGAACTTGCCAAATGAGCCTTCTCTAGGGAGAACAAAGTCAACTGTGTGCCAGCATGGAGCCAGAGCCTGCCAGGGCTGAGCACTCGCAAATCCCATTGCTACCAGCCAGACCTTCGTGTAACTGAACCCAATTGTAAAATCAACTGATAGCTGTGGACCTGGCTTTCACACTGATACCAGGATTGTGTATTTGCTCAGAGCAGACCCTAATGTGTTGCACTAAACTATGATACTTTGGAAAAGCTACATTATCCTGTCTTGCAGCATCCAACTGACCATGAGGGGCCCTTACCGGCACGGAGTTAGGCCAGACAGTGGGACCACTTGTCTCTCTTGTCTAGTTCATAAAGCTGGTCCTTGAGCTTTTCTTCACCAGGAGATGGTGATCCTTTCACATGAACAGCATTGTAGAAAGAGGGGAAAAACAGCCAAGCTGTTTCAAAAACCCACAATGAATTTTCAGCAGAGGATGGGAACAGTGGAAATTTCCGAGAGGATACTGGTGAAATTAGAAATGGCTCATTGAGAATAACTATCTACAGAAAAAAAGTTTAAAATAAGGAAAAGGGGGGATTTCCTTTCATCAGGAAAAACATCAGTATAAAGCACATGGAGAAAAACAAACAGTGAAGACACTGTTGCTAGTGGGCTGCCTTTGTGAGTATTAATGGAACGTCACAGAACAAGAGTTTCTTTTATTCTTTTTATCCCAGCTCCCTGCTTGCGAGGTTCTTGTGTGAACATGCAGCAGTTTCCAAGGCTGTGAAATTATCAGACCTGGAGCAATGCCAGTACAAACCAATTTATTGGGGTCCAGCAATTAACTAAAACCTAGAAAGCTTGATTAATTGTGGCACTGCTCAGCAGGGAACACTGAGGAAAAAAATCAGACTAAACTCATGCAGTGTCTCTGTTCCATGTACCAATTTACACTGTATGTAAAGAAAAGTTTCCTCTCTGTAAATACCCTCAGTATATTATTTTGCACCATGTACAGAGAATAATTACAATGCCATTTGAGAAAATGCTGGTTGATGGCTCTCTGGATAATAATTTCCTAATAGCCCTTATCCTGTTATATATTTTTGCTGTTGAATTCGTATCTTATTGTAACCCAAACAATAGGATATATTATTTTAAAACATTGGTTTATTTAAGCTTCTCTCTGGAGGGGCATCTTGAGAATCCAGCACTGCTCTGTTTCTTTGTCTTCCCTCAAACACTGATGTGTGCAAGCAAGGTGAGGGTTTGGAAGCTGTTCAGAATTAGTTAGGATAGAAAAGAAGCAAACAAAAAGGTTGAGCAAAGAACCAGTTCACCAGGGCAGGATATGTGGACTGAAATGGAGTCCTATAGTCTGAGGAGACAGACAGGAGCTTGCACAAGCTGAATTAGAAATGTCTTATACATTATGAGAAGCAACTACAAGGTGTAATTAAGGCGTTAGCTGATTTCATTATGATAGTGTTAACAGAGTGTCCACATTGCTTCTTTTATTGTAGGGCTTGTCATAAACCCTTATGAATAAACCAGGATTTTAAAATCTCATTTCTTGTTGCCTTAGTGGTACATTAATCACTTTCAGTGTCGATCACTGAGAAGAAAGTAAATATTCCAACTCAGTGTAATGCACCACTGCAGAGTATTGTAATGGGTAGTGCAAACCACTGGATCTAGGAATGCATCTTGGTGCCTCTTACATCCAAATATTTCAATGGCTAGTAATGGAAAAAAAAAAAGCTGGTGGAGGATAAAAAAGTGATGGTAAAAGAACCCTCACCCTGCCCAGTGGAAAGGAAAAGAAAGATCCATGCAAATGTTTGTTACCTTTTCAACATCATTTTGTATCCTAATCTGCATCCAACTGCAACACTGACATGTTCTCAGATTCAAAGGATGCCATCCACAGACAGTGCTAAATCCCATTAGGCAGTGGTGATAAGAGAGCCAGTGGAAGCATCACATCCAGGCAAGGCAAGGAGATGGGGCTGTAGGGTGATTTTGGCCGTTCAATGAGGTGGGAAGGGCTGTCTCCTCCAATTTCACTGTAGTTATGGGGGATTTAATGTATTTTTTTTTAAGATACTTGCAGTGGAAATGGGTTTGTCGGAGGTCATCTAATTGAACCTACAGCCCTGGCAACCCTTCACAAAGGCTGCCAGGAGTGACCGAGTTGCTAATGTTTAACTGTGAATACCCAGCGGGGGTCCTCCACAGGCCTGAATACAGTCAATTATGTTATTTTTCTAAATATTAGTGACTCAGCTGTCTCTGCTTGTGAAGAGTTGCCAGGGTCACAGATACAATCAGACAGATCCTCCCCCCCTTCACCTCTCAGAGATTGGGAGAATCATTTTCAATATCACACTGAATATGAGAGGGAAGGGCTCTATCAGGGCTTTGCTGCTGCTCCAGAGTGGCTGCAGACAGTCTTCTGCTTTTGTGGGGTTCTAGTGCACCAGGCAATGTGTAACTGCTAGGGGGGAACACTGGCATATACAAGCAGCCTCACTGAGCTTTGTGAAATGCAACATTTCACAGCTTAGCTTAATAGGCACTAGGGCTGAGATGTGACAAAAGACAGAGGTGCCAATGGCTTGTATCTCTCCTCGAGTACTGTTTTGTTCTTTCCTTCTTACAGAATCATAGAATGGTTTTCCCTCATCGTGCTCCACATATCTCTCTTGGAGGAATGTTTTTATGTGCTGTAACAGTTCAGGTTTCCATTTTCCTCTGTAGATTTGTCAGTGAGGAGCACAGAGCTGTGTCAGCAGACACAGGCACATATCCCCTGTCCAGAGCCTTCCTCAGCTGAGCCTGGCAGATGCCCAGCAGCCCTGCTCTGTTGCCCTCTACACAGAGCTCTGCAAGTATTTTAGGTTTTGACTACAACTTCCATAGTTTTTGGCACAAAGGCTCTTTTCCAAAGCCCAGCCTTCTCCAGCAACAGCATCCCCATCTCTGTGGTCCCCAGCCCAGCTCTTCTTATCTGATAAACAGCTTTTGGCAGAGGGAAGAGTCCTAGAGCGTTTGAGTGCCAGCGTATCGTTCTGGCCCAAGTTTGAGGTAGTGCTTTGCAGTTGGCAAAGTTTCCTAATTTACTGCTGTTAAATTTTATCCAACTTTAGGAATATTATGTGGATGTGGCCAATCTCCAGCTATTCTGAATCCATTGCAAATACTTTGCCAGCATGTGTCCAAGTATAATCCAATTTTGATGTTTTTAATGCTGATACAATTTCCCTATAAGTACCTTCAGGCATGGCATTTGAATGCAGCAAACAGGAGTTCAGCTGTCTGGAGCTCCACTCCCAGGAGGTGAGACCTTTATTACTTTGGCTTCCTGCCTCTCCTAGGGATGGAAAGCCCAGACTGGGTCTCTAGTGACCACTGGTGCTGCATCTCTGACTTGCTGAACGTACACAGCATTTTGTTTGTGAGTGAGGATCTAAACATTGGAATGAGCAGAGAATCAGGAGTCATGAAATGTCTTTTGCTGTTTGACATCAGTCCACTTCATTTCGGGGTACCAGATGTGTTAGAAATACAGTAGCTAGATAAAACTGCAGTGAAAACAGAACCGAAGTTTGAAATGCTTCAGTATTGCACACAACTTGACTTTGAAGAACTGGACATTATCAAAAGGGTGCCTCTGTAGCTTGTTCTTGCTATAAAAACAGGAAGGAAACCAAGCCACCTTCTGTTAAAGATGGAGTTTCCCCTGACTGGAGCTCCCCTAGGGAGAAGGAAAATAACCCAGCAAGGGAGAGGAGGCTGGCTGTGTTTAGACTGTCTGTCCTCTTCTGAGCTGCATGTGCCTCTCAGGAGGAGGAATTCCCTGGGAAGGTTTTGATGTCTGACTAATTACCAAGGCCAATGTCTCCCTCCTGTAGGAGAAGATGGTTTGGGGCAGCAGCTAAACCAAAGGAGGAGATGGTTTCCTCAATGGTTTTGAATTCTTTGCCTTCTCCCCAGATTGTTGTCACGATGGACAGAGTGTAAAACTCTATGACAGTACTTTAGGACTCCATTGTGGAAAACTGGAACCTGGATGTTACTAATGTTGCAGTTACATGTGACCAATTTTGGCTTCAGAAACAATCAGGTCAGCAGCATCCTGTCTTGTACTCCAGCTCATCCAAGTACTCATCAGTGAGAACTGGTGTAAATGATGATGTCCATTGCTATAAGCAGCCTATAAACACCCATCAAAGAGAGAAAGGAAGATATTTCTATCTTCTCTTTCAACAAATGCAGCTTTTTTTTCTGTTGGCACCAGCACCCATTATTGTTCACAAGGCTTTTCTGCATTTCTGTTTGTTACTTTATAACATTCAATAACTTAAGCTTTTAGCAGAATCATATCAACAGCAAAAGCTGTTGTATCAGTCAGGGTGTTCACCTTTCCCTACTGGTTCTGTCACCAAAGAGCTCCACCATGTCCTGTGCAGTTAGAAATACAACTGTTATGTGTGATTGACCATGAGAGGTTTTGCAGACCGAATTCATGGCTAGTGGAAGCAGGCAAATCTCACTTCAGTTTACCTGAACTCATGTTATTCTGTGCCAAAAGAACTAGCTAACAGAACTGGTTTAAGGGAGGTATAACACTATCTGATTGATTGCATGAAGTACAATAAAAATTACCATCTGGCAGTACAGTGAAAGCAAAATTAGTACTGTTGTAGCATCCTTAAAAATCCTTCCCTTTGAATCCAGCCATACTATGAAGTGGAGAAGGGAGCAGGAGTTCCAGCAGCTCAGATATTGCGCTGCCCCATCTGATGGTGGGGGGCTGTGCTGACAAGAAGAGGATCAGACCTTGGCTCATCTGGTGAGTTCATGCCTGGCACCGCTATTGCACTGCACTGTCTTACCTGAAGGGACTTTAAAGCCTGTGACGATTTCAGGTAATCTTTTATCCATATGAAGAAACTGGGGCACAGTAAGAGGAAATGCTTTGTGTGGAGGGACCCATCAGGCTCAGAGTGGAATTACAGTAGTCCCTGTCTCTTGTGTTTTGGCTTGGTGCGCTACCAGCTCAGTGATATTGCCACTCAATAAACATGATTTTTCAGGTATTTATGCATTCCTTCAGGTATCTCAAATCTTGGGAGGATCCAAACCTCTCTCTTCCTCAGTTAAGATATGGAAGAACCTCATATGAGGTCATAGGCTTGCTGCTTCTTCTACCATGACTCTTTAAAAGAGAAAGCAAAAGCTGATATTAAAAAACAACATCCAAACAGAAACCCCCAAAGCTGGGTACAAGTTTTAAAAAGAGCCAATCCTCTGTTTCCTTTTCCTTTTACAGGCCACCTTCCAAATATACACCGGCTAACTGTATTACAAGAAGTGGATTAACACAGAAAGGTTCTCTAAAGCAGACCTGTTGAAGTTATCTTTAACATTAAAAGCAGAGTGTTTGTTTTCTTTAATATGGAGGCCAGCACCAATAAAAACACCAGTGAAGGAGGCCAGTATTACTAGATCACATGTCTGCTTTTATCTCACACTGGAGTTAGAGTAGAATGATTTTTGCTTGGAAACTTTGAAGCTGGGCTGCATCCTTTCATGCTGAAATCATATCTCCTGCAAGGATTATTGGAGGATATAATGTTTCCTCCAGCTTCTTATTTTCTCCACTCCTGAACTTGGACTCTTGACCTCAGCTTTTCTCTGGTTATGACCAAGCACTGGCCTTCAATTGAATAGCTGAGCTTTTTACAATCAGAGCAGCTCCTGCTCTTGTAATTTCAGACTCGTTTTGTGACATTGATATTGTAGATCTTAATTAAAAGCCAAACATTTTATATCTTGGGTAATGACCATACAGGAACCACCGGGTTTCTCTCCCATGTGCGTAACCATCCAAAGCATTCAATATGTGTGACTGAAGTGGAGTTGTGCACGGGGTGTCTGTGGGCCCCTCTTCCTCTTTGTGTCCCCTCTGCAGCACAGCTCTGCACCTGGGCTTTGCTCTGTGACCAGGCCATGAGTGGCAGGTAGCACAGGCTTACAGGGCAGGGTTAGATGGTGGGTAGTAAAGATACCTATTGCTTGACTATGCCACTGTCTCTTGCTAGCACCAGTAGGGGCTAATTGCATTGGATTGTCTGTGTAGGTAAGGTTAGATGTACTATCCAGGAGAGTACTAAATCAGGACAGCCTTCTGTTCACAGGACTCAAGGTATTTTTTAAACTTTCAAATTATTCTTTATTAACTGGATATGTGCTTTCTCTCACTGAAGAGATGCCAGGGAGATTGGGTTTTGGTTGTGCAGCTACAGTATCAGCTCAATTATACAGCTACTGATCTTGTAGCCAACAAATCTGAATGTCTTTGAATGTTTGAGACACCAAACAAGATGTTGGAATATGGTCTTGAAATCAAACAGCACTGGGTTTGATACAGTCATGTGTTATCACTGTTAACAGCTATTTCATGGGCATTTCTTTGTTGCAGGAGTGTGAAAGTCAGGATAACCATGTACCTCTGCTATATCACCCTGTGCAAACTTTGCCTTCTGTAAGCAAGCCACAGCCTGATAGTGTATGAATTGCGTTCTGGTGAGAGTGGGACTTTCAGGGTATTTTTCAGACATGCAGATCAAGGGAAGGTTACTCAGTGAAGTCTTTCGGGTTGATTAAACTGTTGTCCAGGACACAAAATATGCCTGAAGAAAGGAGACTGTGAGTGAAGTTTTGCCTCTGAATATAACAGACATTATCTTCACTCTGAGTGAAGTCAGTGGTAAAAGTGGCTCTGGTATTGATGGGAAGAGAATCAGTACCTATCAAAGAGTTTCAGGATGCACATTTACCAATACTTGAATTGCCAGCACAGGTGAGGACAGTTTATGAGGTTTTCACAAATACAAATTCTATATTTTGTAAAAATTAAAATGCAAATAGTGATATGTTTTGTGAAGCCTTTTACTTGAAACCTGACTGTCAACCAGTTATTCCAAACTAGCCATCCTCTTAGGCTTCTAATTACCTTCACTAATACACTTGTTTGATTTATTAGTGTAACCTGCTGGTTGTAGTGAAAATACAGTAAACGGGCCTGTAGTTCACGGTGTCATGTAGAAGCAACTTATTAAACAAACACAACCCAGAATAGAAACCACTTCACTAAAAGGGGACATTAACCATCGCTAATTAAAACTGAACTTGAAGCTGTCAGTCTCGCTAGTAGAACTGTGGGAAACGCTGCCCCTCAGTGGTAGTAAGGACTTACTGCTTAGGAATAGTTGCACAATTATTTGTTCATCTTCCTGCGTACGTTGTGGTGAATGTCTTTATTGCACAGAGCGTGC